>LKEB01000106.1:0-56278 GCA_003795295.1 Cytospora leucostoma
ATAGAAAGGGCATTTACTTGGGCTTTTACGTTTACGGCGACGAGGGGTACTTGAAAGGAAGGCGGTAGGCGCTTTATTCGGTTTCATTATCTATTCGGTAGCTCGGGTTACTGCTATTTACGGCGATTTCTAGCCTATTCCCTTTATTATTATTGAAAATACTATAAAAGCGATCTCACGATACGTATAGTAGACGATCAGAAGTTCAGATCGTCTAGGGGGTGTATCACGTATCTAGCCTATCAGAGGGCTCGGACCTGCTATTAGTAAGCTCCTTTGTCTATATAAGGGAGCTTCCCACGCCCATTCTCTATAGCCTAGAATAGTAGATCTATTGCTCTATTCGAAACCTCTACGCTCGGTATCGTGATACTCTCCCATAACTATCAGCTATCAGCTACCAATTGAATACTTTAGGGTGTTAGATTTGGTAGCTTACTACGGCACCAGTCCTTTGACACTGTCACTGCTTCCCTCGATGTCGATACATGTGCTCCTCGGAACTTGATATAGGCGAAGAGCGTCTGGGCTGGAGCCATGAACTTATGGTCAGGTTGGCCGGATTATTCTTGGGGGTGCTAAGGATGAGGAACCGTGTGTTCGTTGAAGTCTCGATAGATGGTGTGAGCTGGCGCCTTCTCGCAGGAGTCGACCAGGCAGCCCTATGTGGCTGCGAGACGTGCGGGGACGGTAGTGAAGGACACAAAGAAGACAGCGGCAGCCATAAGGAGCACGGGAAGAGGGGCGTATGTGTCTAGCGAGATGAAGCGAAACGCCGATGTAGAAGGTCGGGTTGTTGGTGTTGAGGAGAAAATCTCCCGAGTGCGTTTCCCATGGCAGGAATTTTCTCACAAAAAAGACAAACAGGATAAACAAACCGGTAGCTCTTTCACCAATCACCACTTCAGCGATGGGATCTAGCCGCTTGTCGAGTTCTGTGTTACTCTTTCCTCCATTTCCTCAAGCCGTTTTGGCAGCAATGTTGTAGCATCATTGAGTGATGACGAGACTTTGCTTTCTTTTTTCTGGCTCCGTTTATTTCCCTCCCTTCTTTTCTCGTATTCTTCTATTTTTGTCCATTCGTTTCTTCCTTCCTTCATACTTGCTTCCTTCTTCTCCAGCATTGGGTTGCTGGACAGGCCAGAATTCGTGCATGTCTCAGGGTAAGTAAACAGATTGACAATTCCACACATTCCAGAAAGATACGAGATGCCAGTTTATATCTTTCACTGCCCTCGCAAATCTATCTGCAATTTCTGTGACGTTCAGAAATGTTGAATGATGCTGTGACCTTTTAAAATAGGGGTTTCAAGGGCTCCACCATCAGCCACACCTGCACATGAGCCATGGGCCCCTTCACTGAACGCGGTGCCGATATCTACCAAGCCCTGCTTCTTTTAGTTCTTTATTTTACGATATACGTATTACTCGAAGTATTCTAAGACTTCCTGTCTCTTTACTTATTATGTTATAATCTGCAGATGAAATATGAAATACGTATATGAGAGAGTTATATATCTACTTGTAGCTGCCGATATTCGAGGTATCAGAGCATAGCGGACGTTGCACATGGCAATAGGGGGGCTCTGAGCGGGACGAGGGTTCGGGATATCTGCCTGCAATAAGTCATGTGACCACGTCGATGCAACCACAATCAACCTCAAACCTTGTAAACAGTGAGGACTTTGGACCCCACGTAACAAAGATTGTATCGATCCTCATTGAATTACTGAACTTTCAGCCGTATATGATATGAAATTGTCACGAGGGGCATCCATGTATCATCCAAATGTCCTCATTATATCATTCGTCGAGACCTTCAGCCACTGGATTGCCTCCTGAAGACAGTTCGCGATCCCGATCACCACCTACGCTTTCACTTCAAGTCAGTCCGTTGCGAAAGCTTGCTACACAGATACATGAGTGGCCTTCACACCAGAGAGACCTAGGACCACCACGATCGCGAGGGAGGCGAAAGAATGTTCACAAGGCCGAAGGTCTCGTGATGGACATTTCTGGAAGACCATATCATATGATCAGGGGTTAGTCTCAGGCACCATCTGAACCGTAAGACTTCAGATTACTGATCCATATGCCAGGAAAATGGAGAAAGTTGGAGGCTTGCCCCCATAGCCTTTTGCTTCCTGGCAATTACCAGAAGGCCACCGACGGATCAGGTATGCCATGGGTCTGTCCTATTCGCTCATGTCGCTTCGCTTTCAAGAGAATCACAGCATTAGGAAAGCACTGGAAGGTTTGTATTGAAGAGCCAGAGCTGGAGCCTTCGCTGTAGCCTCCAAAGACTGCCATAACTAATTCCAATTAGAGGAGCCATCGCACTTGCTTACTTAACGATAATAACGATGGGACATTTTCCATAAAAGGAGAATACGATGCCAAGAAGAAAAGGAAGGCGAATGCGCTGGTGATCAGTCGGAACCCCTTGGACCCGGACGAGCCGCCAATAGTGGAATCTCGAAGTTTCCGTCAGTCGCAGTTGCACGCGAGTCGGCTGCCTCCCAACGCTGTTGTCGCCAGAAAGGCCGCTCCAGCACGAGAAAGCACCCTGGACGCAGAGTCAGCAGGGCCACCCGAGGAAATGCTGGTGAATGATAAGCCACCAGCTGAAAATGCCATCAAGAACACAGCCAAAGTCAACATTGTAATTCCTCCTGATTTAACAATGGCAACAGCAATCCGCGCATACAATGAGTGGCCAGGTACGTTCGGCTTCTTGCCTGGACGGATCAATACTGCGAAATGTACCTGACCATTGTTCTTCCAGATGAATCGGGAAGCTTAGTGAATACGATGGGTGCATTACTACCGCCATACTACATGCTCGCTGTCATCGCTGGATTTGAGTGGGTATGCCCAGTGCGGGATTGTAGACGAGGTATGAAAACGCTGGGCAGTCTCAGTGGACATTTCCTGGTACGTGCTACACATGTAAAAGATTTCTTGTTTCATTGTCTTCCAACTCTGATACCTCGCAGGCTATGCATAATTCCACATTGTTGAACGACAACTGCGACGGCACGTTCTCCACACTGGGACAATATAACGAAATTGTCACTGGCGAGAGACGGCCACCAATCGTGAAGTCCAAGAATGCATTGCCTGCAGATGCATCTCCGTTAATGGAGCCACAGCCACCACCTCATTGGGCAGATGCTAAACTGCGTGAGGCGTTCTCGGCAGGTCAAGCTAGGCTAAGCTCTACGGCATTTCCTGGTGTGGGTCAGGGAAATAAAAGAACGGTCGACGAAATCATGTTCACAGCTGGGCCCCTTGATCCCGCAGAAGGAAAAGCCTCGGAATCGTCTGACCTAAGTGATCTGTCGAGTCCAACCTCTATGTCAGACTATGATTGGTCCGGATCTGGACTTGGAAGACAGCACCGAGACCCTTCAGAGCAGCTCAGACCAGCTCCGGACAACGAAGAGGGCCTGGGTGAAGCGGCTTCAACGGAAGGAGCCGCGCATACCGCAGCACGGCGGAACTGGGAGCTGATACGGAAACATTTCACCAACAGGCATTTCCCGCCTCCCAAAGCTGGGGCTTTAATGAAATTGCTCTCCCAACCCTGCCGGCGCGGATTAGTACGAAACCCCAATTTTCAGTTCACCGTCGACCACCCGAAAACGGTCAGCCTTCTTGTGGTTCAACTGTTTGGCGATGAGGCCCCTGTGCCCTGCGACGGTTGTGCTCAAGGTCATGGTCCCTTCAGGGGGTGCGTCGCATTGAGTAAGGAGGTGGCGGAAGATATACAGAAAGGTGTAATCTCGTGCGCAAACTGCGCATACAAGGGAAGACACCAAGGAAAATGCAATTTGAAGGAGCTGCTTCCTCATCATGCGTCATTGGCCGCTGCCGACAATACTCGTCGTGGCAGACATGTTCACTATGAAACGGTGGCGGCCCCCTGGAAACCCCCGATTGCGAGAGGGGCTACTAATTCGAGCAGCGACGAGTTTTCACTGTCGCAAGCTGCCCAGAAGCAGGCACGAGAAGACAAGGTGAAAACCTATCCTATGATGCGGAAGGTTCCTTCTCTGCCCTCAAATCTTGCAACAAATGCTCAAAATTCACACTCAACCACAAGTCAAGTTCTTGAGGTCGCACTGGACGGATCGGAAGCTGGCTCGGGGCAGCAGGTCGAACTTGGGGCGGGATCAAAGTCGCAATCAACCAAGACTGATGGTCGGTTCGACTTCCACGTCATCACCATACCTACGGGAACCGCTCTTCAACTCCAGCCTGACTACTCCAACTTCCGCCTCTGCTCACTCGTGACGGGAAAAGTCATGGTCCAGTTCAATGGGGAGCCGGCGTTCCAGATGGGCGCGGGAGGCGTCCTGCAACTACTGCAAGGAGTAAACGGAGAGATTGTGAACTCGTTCGGCATCAACGCCGTTTTGCAAGTATCTACTATTCGGCTTTGATCGCTCGACATCAATGGCGGGTAGCATTATAATCAAGGGGCATAGTGATTTCGAGAGCCTCGAGGTCCCGTTAAGCACCAGGCGAGGGCGGAGGACGAGCTGTTCTGCATGTTCTGCAAAATCAAACTACGATTGCAGGTGCCCAGAGGTCACCTGCGCCGCCAAAGTTATGTAGGCGATTATACACCTTAATGGCACAGTGTAAGCCTCAATCTGGTAGTCAAAAGCCAAGATGCGGCCATTGAGTTTCAGTCATCCATCACCTATCCACCTCAAAGACTGTCCCCCTCTCTCCCATCCTCGTCTCGATCTTCACTACTGCCTCGCCGCCCCAGCCTTCGCCATCCCCACCACCCATGTAATCGCTATGCGTGATTATCAGGGCGAAGTCCAACCTCATCATCAGGGACGACCGGCACCACTTGACAACGACGGCTTGCCCCGCGGCGTCCAGGCTGTCAAATACCTCGTCCACCAGTAGGTACCGCGCCCGGTGGCGACTGTGAGCGTGGCTGAGGTGCAGCAGGGCAAAGAACAAGGCCAGGTCGATACGTTTACGCTCACCGCCACTGCGCTTAGCGTACGACAGAGCCGAGTTGGTGCCCAGCGTCTTGTCCAGCACGGTGCCTGATCTTCTGATACCGTCACGGCCAAAACCAGTCGCTGTCTGTTGCACGTCTTGATCACGGTCCTCCGGGTCCTGGAACAGAGACCGAAGCATGCCGCTCGTCATCCCACGGACGTGGCGCGTGTCGTCGTATAAGACGGTCAGGATCTGCGCCACCAGGCTGTTCAGCTCGGGGAGCTTCTTGCCCAGCACGTAGTCCCGGAAGGAGCTTCTCGCAGCGGTGCTGCGCCTGGACGAGGCCGACTCCCAGAACATGAGAAGTGCGCGGTCTGATCCGAGGCGCTCTGCCCGGGCATCGCGGGCGGCTTTCTCTTGTCTGAGGCGCGACATCGACTGCTGCTCTGTCTCGTTGAGTTGGGCGTAGGTGGTTGCTCGGACCCTTTTATTCTCCATGTCGTTCTGCATGCGAGTTACATTGTGTCCCAGTTCTGCTAGCTTGACCTCCAATTCGATCCTCCGTTCGCGATCCTCTTGCTCTTGACGCATCCTCACTTGCATAACTTGGTTGCATTCGGCCATAAGTAGGGAAAGACGACTCTCGGCGATAGAGTACTGCCTCTCCATCTCTCTGGCTTCCTCACTAGACATGTTCAGGAGGATTTGGCGCACCTGTTCCTCATCCAATTGATGAGCTAATGCCACATTCTCGAGGGTCCTCTCTGTGGTGGTGATCAATGTAGACAGCTCTTGTTCGGCAGTGGCTATGTTGCCACGCAATTGTTCAAGGACAGCCCGCTGCTTGGTTTCCTCCATGTTGGCCTCAACACGCCTCAGCTTACCTCCAATATATTCAAAAGCTACTAGGAAAGCCGGCGCAAATCGCACCGTGAACCATCGACACCCCTTGGTTATGGTATGTGGCGCTTTCGCCCCCAGTAAATCTGTCTCTTGAATCCGACGCCTGAGCCATTGCTGTAGACGGATTATTCTGCTGTTTGTATCACGAATGACCCGGCACTGCCAGCTGGACGATGATGTGATGCCGGTAGCAGCTAGCCTCAGATCAAGTAGTCGCCTTTCCGCTTCTAGCAACTTGTTTTTGGCAAGGGAGTGCTCATTGTCACAGGCAATACGGATGCCGGCGTATTGAACCGATGTCTTCAACAAATCCACCTCCCGACGAGCAGAATTGACCTGGTCCTGCAGCCCAGCTAGTGCTTGATCGGCGGTGGCTCGGCTTTGACGCATCATTTCTACAATTCTGTCCTTCTCGACTTGAAGCATTGACATTTCCTCCTGGGCTTTCCCCAGGGCCTTGGCCATGTCCAGAGCTTCACTCTGCACCTGCTCGCGCATTTTCTCTAGGTCGGCCATCCGGTTTTCCACATGTCGAATCGTCTGGGCCAGGCCTTCCTGCTGGCCCACCAGCTCAGAATTCTCCACATCGACTTCCTTAGCCATCCGTCGTGTTATATCGAAGAGTTTGTCGAGCATCGACAGACCAAGAGCCGACTCGATTAGCTCTCTGCGCTGCAGCGCCGTTGAGCTGAGAAACCCCGCAGCGCTCTCGTGGCCGAGGACGACAGTCCGGATATAGGCATCAAAGTCTATCCCTAGTAGCTCATCGATAGCAGCTTGCGTGGCGCGCGGAGTGTCCATCTCGAGTTGTGTTTGCGCTGCACCGCGCAGCGATACTACGACCCTGTTCCCGCCGATCCTGTGCTTCCGATATCTGGTGATGGTGTAGCCGTTGGAAAACGCCAGGCTGACTTCGCAGTCACGGCCGGCCACGTCATTGACGACATCATTGACCGCGAGCCCGGTCCTCACGCACCGCCCGAACTGGCACCACGTCATGGCCTCGAGGATAGTGCTCTTGCCCGCGCCATTGCGGCCGACTACAAGAGCCAGACAACCGTGCGGTAGGTCAATAAAATTGAACTTCACTGTATCCTGGACGCCGAGGAAGTTGGTCATGGTTAGGATAAGGGGCTGGGCCACGAAGATGTGCCTGGCCTCTGCGTTGTTAGGTGTGTCTTTGGTTGTCGATGACTTGGTAAGAGCAGAACATGATACCGTTGCTTGGATGATATCTTGATACCTTGGCGTTGGTGCTTCCCCGCCGGTGGCGGTGGCGGCACCTGACTCCTGGATTAGACGGCGACCAATTTGTATCAAATCGTTGCGGCGACTGGAGAGAGACGGATCAAGGTCCAATGCCTCAACATATTCCTGCGCATGCTGGCCAAGGTCTAGCGGGAGCATCTGCAGGGTTGACTGTGGCTCCTCTGACCCTTCCCCGACAGTGTTAGGTTCCTGGGGCTCTTCATCTTCCGAGTATACTGTATCTGACTGAGCCTCCTCAGCACGCTCCCCAGATGCGCCAGTCCTGGACAGCCCGCTGTCGCTGGCTGGAACGGTTGCTCCAAGTAGGTACAGATCCGCACGGTGGTCGGATTGCAGGACGGGAATCATGGGACTCCAGTTTCGAACACTTCGCGCTCCATGCGACAGAAGCTTATCACGGGCCGTCACATACTTGAACTGGTCCAGCTCGCCTGTCAACATGACGTGCTTTCCCACCACGCCATCGGAGTCAAGTGCACCATCAAGCACCTTGTCCAGTTCCGCAGTGACAAAGTCAACAGCATACGGGTTGGCAAGCAGCTCATGCTGAAGTGTGACGGGGTCTAGCAGCAGGACGCCTCGCTGCTCGTCTTGGAGGTCCGCCCAGGTCAGCTGCAGTGGTGAGCCGATATAGGTCACGCTTCCCCGTAACCGGTCGCCACTGCCGGTGTCGGGCTGAAGCATGGTTTGGTGGCTGTGAAAGTGGCCTGTGAATGTTCTGGCGAGCCTGGCAAAGTGGCCTGGGCCTGTCAGACCACGGTGCATTATTGGCTGCACCGACTCGCCCGTGTTTGGGCTCACAACATGTCGCTGCGTGACAGCCTTATGGATGGCGAGGTGGGCAAAAGCAATAGTCTCGGCGGCAACACGCGGCTCGAGACGCGAGACAGCCTGCGTCAGCTCGGCCTGGTCCTCGCGGAAGGGCAGCACCAGCACACGCCGGCCGTCCCACTCTTGGCTTGAGATGGCCGAGTGCAGCTGCACAAAAGGAGCAAGACGCCCAATTCCTAGAACATCGAGCGCCGTGGTGGTGTAGTCGCGCCGGTGGGCCAGGTCATGGTTACCCAGCAGGATGTCGACGCGCGGTACAGCGTCTATGAGGTGGCTGAGGAAGCGATAGCAGGCCGATAAGACGTGCGTGGGTTGGTTAGTGCGGCTGGAGAGCACATCTCCGCACACTACCACGCGCTGGATCGAGTGCTTCTGTGGCAGCAATTCGATCCATTGTGCGGTGCGCTGGATGCGATCCAGGTCGTGAGCTCGAAAATGTATGTCACTGAGGAGAAGCCATTGTGGTGTGCATTTGATCGAGCTGGAATTTGTGGGGAATCTCATCAGCACTTGGGTTAAGCCTCGTCAATTGCCAAGAGGATGTAGCTCATATGCACTACTGAGCAAGATCAAGTAGAAGAAAAGTTGATAGTGGTGTTGTGAGTAAGGGGCCTGCTGTTTGCCGGCGACTGAACTTCCGTTCAACGTTTGTTTGTCCTCTAGCAATCGGTTACACAATCAACGTCTAGTTTGAGACATTCCCTGCGGGTAGTGCATCGAGCAGTCTGTGGCCCTTTAACAACCGAAGTTAGATATATATCATAAGAGAAATAGTGAATTCGACTACTCCCAACCTGCCGACCAGACAAATCCACTTAAGCCGGGTACTCTTTCGTGACTGTGTTGATAATCTTGCCACCATCGAGGAAGGTCGTCTGGGTACCAACTTGCACATCAACCTGTGTCTGGTCGATCCAGCCCTTCTCGAACTTGGTCACCTTGCCTTCCCAGTCAGGGTCGCTCAGCATTTTGCGCATTCTTTCCGGGTCGCTGAACCAGTAGATGACTGCAGCATCATAGGGCGCCATATTCCACCCTTTGGCGCAACCACCCTTCAGCTGATCCAAATCGGCTTGGAACAGTTGCTTGAAAGTGCTTGGTGTGAAGTACTACCACACATTGGTAAAGTTAGCAAGGTGTTCCGACGAATAAGACATAACAAGTTGTAATTTCAAGTGAAAGTTCCATCGGACATACGATCTCGACTTTGTCGATGCCGTGCTTGTGAGCAATGGGGATGAAGCGCGGGATCTGCTCCTCGTTGTACCACTTCAACCAACTCTCCTCATCGTGAGACTTGTCACGGTAGTGAAGTACAGAGCACTTGAGAAGGGGCAGTTGTTGGGTGGCCATCTTGCTTGAAAGAGTTGCTGTTGTTGGAACTTGTGTAGAACAGACGCTGGAATCTTGCGCAAGACTAGGGCCACTGATATTTGATCTCCGTAAAACCTCCCGGGCTGTTCGTGGGTAACTGGAGCGTTTTATATTCTTCATAGTCATTCGCTAAGAGCCTTATCTGGTCAATACCTGGACCAACCGGCCTCCGCGTCAAGAGTTGGTCCCGTGAGACACGCATGGGCTTTCTTGCGAACGTAATACATGGAAAAACGGCAAGCTACACTGGCGAATCGGACATCTGCTGTCGATAAAACCTTCGTCCAACATCTTGCCGACGAGCGCCCATAGGTCGATTTTGCAACTCTCGTTGGCGCAGCAAGCTGCCAACGGCATATTTGTGCCCATATATGGTGGGGTAATCTAGCGTACCCTAGGGTATTGATGTGAACAGAACCAACACAAGATTTTAATGTAACGCTGCTCTATCGCCTTCTATCTTGGTGAGGCCAATTGCGCCGCATGCCAGGTTGACCTCGGAAAGTGGGCCTCGTCGATAGTCAACGGCAGTTATTATATCTCGCCACAGCCATGTTGAAGCCAGGAAGGCCTTGACCTTGATGAACCTACCAGCAGTCAAGCCGAAGTGCGTCAATAAACAGAACATGGGCATGTACTAATCCAAAATGGACAGGTTGTGGGCAACAACATGGAGGTTCAGACGCAGGCACTCATCCGTTCATGATTCTGAGGCTGCCCCAGGGTGCACAACCAGCGTGTTTGCACATGGGAGTCTTCTCAACTTGGCCGGGTTGCTTTGCTCGATGGAGGCAACCCGGTCGAGTTGGGCCTGCCCGCCCAGCCCCGGTGCTCCTGGAGGTTGTGCCTAGCCACCAACCTACCCTAGGGCAGCGGTAAGTTCATGATGATGCTATTGACCTGAGAATTCTCTTAACAACTTCTCAGATATAATGTTCTGATACCATCCACGTGCATACCGATCTGTGAATGTGTCCCAGCACCCAGGATGAGTGCGACCATCACATGTATAGTATGTACCCAACTCATGTGCCATTGTATGAGAACCTTGTTCCCTTTACTGTGTCTCTGAGAAGTACCACGGTTTCATTCGATACCTAGGTAAAGGAAGTTTGACCAAGGCTAAAAAGCAGAACAATCGCTTTGTTCCTCACATGTGCAGCCTTTGACGATGAACAATGAATGATCCCCAAATGAATTGCATTATAATGTTCCTTTGATCGCCGATATCTCTTGTTCCTGGAAGAACAACCGCTATACGACCGTCGTGAGATGGGGTATAAATATCAGATATGCCCATCCATGGCTCTAGGGACCATGTTGACATACACAGATCATCCGAACAGCACATCTCGGGAACCGTGGAAGGGCTGGATCCTTCTTTGACTCAAAAAGTTTACCTCGAATCAACAACAGGAAACGGTAAGACCGAGACAGGACATCCACGATGCCTGTTAACAGTAAGCCCTCACTTCGTCGCCCGCTGGGCACCCACGCTGAGGTCCTCGCAGAAGCAGCCGCTTATCATGATTACCTGAAAACGAACTCCATACCTACATTGCAACGGGTGCTTGAAATGTCCGAGGAAGTTATGTCCAAGATGGAGGAACTATACAGCCACAACGTTAAGATCCTCGAGATTCTAAACCATTTCGGCATGGAGGAGAAGAGCTTAGCAGTCATGGAGCACCTCGGATGGATGAACCAACAGCTAGAGAACGTGGAGACTGATCTCATCTGCAATCGAGACACCATGAGCAATCTTGAGGACGTCTTAGCACAGCTGGCCTGTGTTCTGGAGTTCGAGGCTGCAAGGGTCGCTGGCTTGGGTTTCTCTTTCCGTGTGGATGTTGGCGACGACGATCTCCCACCTGGACTTAGAGCAACCGCCTATGCGCAGTGGGAAGCTCGTCGTGTACACCGCGTTGTGACGCACAGTTTCGAGCGCGAATGCGATATCCTCATGCGAATATTGCTAGAGGATGCGCCATTGGACTTCCTGGAACGAGAAGAAGAACCCGAGATTGCTAGGTAAGTACTATTCCCCGGTAACATTGAACCACCTACTTTTCTTTTGTCTTGAGTATGGGGTAGAGGCAGGGCCGGTCTGGAAACCTATCACAATATGAAGAACAAGTTCAGGGCATAATTACATGAAAACTCTTTTCTTGCGTTGAAATTCAATACTCAAGCTTTCACTGCGTCGATGATCTCGGTTCTGTGAACACCGTGGCTAGCCGCATCGTGATGAAACCGCTGCTATGTCAATATCGTAACAGTCAAGGGACAATAAGGTCGCCCGTTTCCCATACAGACAACGCCCTTCACAACAACTAACATGTGACGGTCAAGCCTGATAAGGACAAAGAGAAAGAGACAATGATACTTCGTGGAGGGGCAATGCCTCAAGTCGCACACAAAGAATCAGGTGCAATAAGAGAACCTTTGTATTACACTTTCGTCTTGTTATTTCGCTTTGTTCCTTGGTTGTGGGCTGTGATGTCAGCTTGCCTTGACAGCCTTGACCTAGGCTAGTATTGTGGCTTTTGATCCAATAGGTCGTCTCCCGGTTATGCTACATAACATCGAAGAGCAAGGGAATGGCCAACCTCTTGCTAAGGGTGACATTACATTGTATTCTGATAACAGGGGGAATCTTTGGAGATGTATATAGAATTATATGCTTCATACAAAGTACAGCAGCCAGGCATCTCAGTGTTCCGAGTAATCTAACCCAGAGTGTTTAGCTGAGTAGAGAACACACACATAGATATATATATATATATCACAACTAGTACTCTTTCGTCACATCCGTCTGAAGCGTAGCATATCGCTCCATCGCTTGCTTAGCTAACTCGGGCGTGAGCTTCCCGTCGTCAGTTTGTGCAGCCATCTTCGCCATGAGTCGGAAGTAGTCAATATAAAAGGCCGGTGTGAAGGTGTTGTATAGAACCAGCTCCTCGTCCGACTGGTTGCCAAAGGTGTGGGGCGAACACGTCGGGACGACAAGGTAGTCGCCTGCTTCTGCTGTGATCTTGGTGTCGCGTGATGTGAATGTCGCTGTTCCCCGCATCACGAGAAAGGTCTCGTCGTGCATCTGTGAGAGATTCTTAGCACATAGGATGAAAATGAAGTGGTGTTCCAGTTTCAAGACGTCAGACATCCGTTGAGCTTACCTGGTGCCAGTGCTGCGCGGGACCAGGAGTCCTTGGGGGCACGTAGATGTACACTGCTGCCAGTCTCCTATCGGTGCCACTGCCATCTTCGAGGACTTCCAACCTTATAGGGCCAATCTGGATGATCTCATTCCCAGGCGCATGCTGTTTGACCAGCATGACATTGGCGTAGGGCGCGTCAGATTTGGAGTATTGAGGCGGCATGATAATCTACTCAGTATCCTTTTTGATCGCACGTATTCATTAGAGTAGATACTATGTAACAAGTTCTAAAACCGGTAGGTGCAAGACTCATTATATAGGCATAAGCGTCTGGATATATTACTGGAAATATGTTGACGAGCCGGAAGCCTCGACGTCAACACTAAGCTTTCCCGAGTATCACGGAAACCTCCGAACACCCCAATTTCTTCAAATGCGGCATTCGGGTTGATTCAATATCCCGGCTTATCAGGCAAACAAAGCTATTGACTGGATGAGTTTTTACAGCCTCGGGACTGACGGGGACGGCTAGTACCTGTAAGCTTGTCACATAAGTCTCGTTAAGAGACTGCCATGTCAGGTTTTCTTGTGTAATGGCTTGAAATTTGGACCATACTCGACACAAGTCACCGTAAATCTTCGTATCTGGATTGGCGTAGCACCCGTTCACAGAAGCATTTCAGGTTCAGGGTCATGCAGTTGTAGTCGGTGGGCGGCCGATGCCGAAGCGGTCGTGCACATCCGTTGTGTTTGCATATCTAAATTCCTCGCCCGTCTGAGATCTCCAGGCACTTCTCTGAGCGGACCAATGTCCACTAATCCGGAGTGCAATGTGATGCAGGTCAGAGATCTTCGCATCTGACAGTCCATACCTGGGGTATGGAATCTGGACTTGCGGACTTTCAACTCCACCGGTGCCAGCTAAACTCCAAGCTCCCAAGCCAACCAAGTACTGAATGAACATACGAAAAACCTTGGTTCAACAAATAGTCCACTGCGGGAAAGCCAGCATCTTCGTCAAGTAGCCTTAATAGGTTGGCGACAGATGTGGCCAATCTGCACACTGCAGCCCAGCACTTGAGGCTGATGAGAGAGCTTGAGGGTCATTGATGAGGTCGAGACCTCGTCCCGCTAAATTGCCTGGGCGGTCCAGCTTTCGATAATTGCAATCGTGTGAACAGATCGGAATACCCA
Source organism: Cytospora leucostoma (assembly GCA_003795295.1). Classification (NCBI taxonomy): domain Eukaryota; kingdom Fungi; phylum Ascomycota; class Sordariomycetes; order Diaporthales; family Cytosporaceae; genus Cytospora; species Cytospora leucostoma. The sequence goes on from LKEB01000106.1 coordinate 13,698, forward strand.
AATCGTCCATGCATTAGCTTTCCATCACTGACACCGCACAGCAAACTCCTTGCGATCGAAAGTCGAAGCGTGCGGTTTTGTAGCGAGAGCTATCCTCCGGATGAGTGCGACCAATTTTCCAACGGCCAGTCTTAGGTTCTTGAGGTCGCTTTCTCTCACCTCAAAAACGTTCTGCTGAGTGACGTTGCACAATTTTGGCGGATATATGTCGAAGACCAGGTCAGACTGCAGGGTAACATTTGAATAGATGTTCACCAGAATGGGGGCTTCCGTCCTGTCACTGCGGTTAGTTTCATCATATAGCCGACGCCTGCCTAGCATCCCAGAGAGCATAGCAGTCTTATAGAATAAAGTTCATGCCAAGCATTTATCGGCTCTGAGGGGATGATATAATTAATTGACTGCCAGGCCAAATCAGCCCAAGGGTTTGCGGTATACCCCAGCAGCATTGAGTTTTGTCGGAAGTTGTTTCATCGCTATCCGGCTCCGGGCTGATCATCCCGACACTTTCCGGGCACGCTAGGGTATGGAGGTCGGCAGACACACCTCGGGAACAGCTGCGAGGATTCAATGCTCCTGGTCGGTATGCTACGGAATATGTAGCTTTGACCTTGCAGCTGCAGCTGCAGCTGCAGGTGCAGATGCAGTTCGTCTCGCGAGCCGCTTATCCCGAACAAGTTTTACCATGGCTTCTTTTACCATGCCGTCTACTTCGCACACGTAGATAAGGTTTACAGAAGGGCATACTGCACGGTAACGGGTCCGTGTCTTATCGCGGCGTTGTGTGGGCCGTGTAACATCCGGGCACTCCGGGCCTTACCAAGAAATCCCGTAGGAAAACATATGGGCATCCCTGGATCTTGAGCAGCAAAGACAAGTGACGTCAGTGATTCCTCATCGCGTCTGATTTTAGGTTTCTTGCGCGTTTTCCTTGCTCATGGACGAGAGACGACGTCGTCACTTGGCTTCGGTCTCTTTATAAGGATTCGGCGTTGGAATATCGACAGCTTTGTCGCGAAACATCCAGACAAAATCATACAAAACAGGCCTGCTTCCGCCCTACTTCTCCCCTGGACAACATACCTAGATCTACATACACTCCATCACACTACACCACACTATATCACAGTACAGGCAAAGTTAAAACAAGCCTCACCAGCCTCATAGCGGATCCACGGCATCGACGGAATAACATCTCAAATACCAGCACATCAATCTCCACTCTTGACGATTTCCAAGCTACATAGACGCATCGTGGCCTCTTATTCCACCCATCGCAAAGCACAGCAATTAGCAAACTTCATACACGGCAACCGGCACCGGCATTTCATCTTGATACCCATTTGATTTTCTTCCTTTCACTTACCGCCGGTACTCACTCACACTCTCGCACATCCACGAACGTTTGGAAGCGCGGATATTCTGGACGTAACAGGGCAATCTGTTTCTCACCACCTCAAATCTTATAAGCATCCCATCTCACAATGTCCGCCCACGCCGACTTGCCCAACTATGGGTTCGCAGACTACACCAAGTTCTTCGGTGCTGGTGCCCTCGCGGCAACCCTCACACATGGCGTATGTTCTCACTCCACCTACCTCACGAGACGAGGGGCGCGGGCATGACTAACCCGTACCACAGGCAGCAACACCAATCGATGTCGTTAAGACGAGGATACAGGTCGATGACGCGATGAAGGGCCTCAACATGCTCAAGGCCGGCCGGACAATCGTCGCCAAGGAGGGTGCCGCCGCCCTCCTTACCGGCTTCGGCCCCACCGCAGTCGGCTACCTGATTCAGGGTGGTGGAAAGTTCGCCGGTTACGAGTTCTTCAAGAAGCAGTACATCAAGCTCACTGCCTCCCCCGAGTCGGCCACGGCGCACAGGACGGCCATCTACCTCGGCGCCTCCGCCACCGCCGAGTTCTTCGCCGATATCGCCCTCTCCCCGCTGGAGGCGACCCGCATCCGGCTCGTGAGCCAGCGCGGCTACGCGTCCGGCCTCTTCACCGGTTTCACGAGGATGGCCCGGGAGGAGGGCCTCCGGGGTTTCTACTCGGGCTTCGTGCCCCTGCTGTTCAAGCAGGTGCCGTACGCCGTCGGCCAGTTCTCGGTGCACGAGGCCGCGAACGAGGTCATCTACCGGGCGATAGGCCCGGAGAAGAAGGCCAAGCTCAGCCAGCTGCAGACCACGGGTGTCGAGCTGACGTCCGGCATCCTGGCCGGTGTGGCGGCCGCCGTGCTGTCGCACCCCGCCGACACGCTGCTGTCGGCCATCAACAAGGGCGCCGGCGACAAGTCCCAGAGCACAACCAGCAGGATGTTCACGCTGGCGCGCGAGTTCGGCCCCAAGAGGCTGCTGACCACCGGGCTGGGTCCCCGTGTCGTGATGACCTGCGGTCTGGTCGCGGGCCAGTTCGTGATCTACGCCCAGTGCAAGACGCTGGTTGGCGCGCCGCCCAGCATCGAGATCCATAAGGAGGAGGCCTTGGCTTGAGGTAAAAGTGGATACTCTCTGATCTTCTGGCGTTTGCAGGGGCGGGGCTTCCAAAGCATCTTAGAGGGCGCTTACATACAGGGTTGCATGGCGTCTATCAATAGAGGAATGTTATCAAATACTGCCAAATATGACCCACATATATATGTTCAGCTTGCAGCCTCAACTACCATCACGTATTCCTTCGTTGCGCCGTGATGGGTCCATGGCCGTGCGATCTACAAACCAAGGCGCCGGATGGACGCTTTGCTGGCTGGCCGGATGGGATGAAGACTCCGGATCTACAGTAGCTGGATGATCTTTGCAAAAGCTCCGGAAGCCAAGGACGTTGATTTTCTTATATAAAGGCGACGGATGTCCTCGTTTGTGGTCTGCAGAGTTGTCATCGCCATCCATCATCACCCATAGTATTCGTCGGTCCGCTTCAATACCCTCACCTTCAACATCGCAAGACAGGACAGTTCGGTGTCCTTCTCCCATCTCCCATCGTATTGCTCATATATAAGATCAAAATGCCAAACGCCGAAAGTATGCCAGTACAACTCCCTGCCCGTCCATGTTGGCTACATGACTGACCAACTTCCCAGACGCCGATTTGGTTGTGGCCCAGCCGGAAGAGCAGACTCTTGTCGAGACTGAAGCCCAACCGGAAGACCAAAACCAGGCCGAGATCGAGGCCCGACCGGAAGATCAGAGCCATGCCGAGGTCGAGGTTCAAGCGGAAGATCAGAACCATGCCGAGATCGAGGTTCAAGCGGAAGATCAAAACCATGCCGAGGTCGAGGTTCAAGCGGAAGATCAGAATCATACCGAGATCGAGGTTCAACCGGAAAATCAAAATCATGCCGAATTTGAGGCCCATTCGATCGAAGAGTCTACCCCGGAAGAGCATGCTGGAAGTGATGCCACCAACACGGATTTGCCCGAAAAGTCAAAATGGCTTTCAGAGTGGTTCGACCGGAAGTTGGATGGTTAATCGTAAGTAGAGGTGTATAATTACGTGTGGGGCCTCAAACTGACCGTGTCTGAACATATAGGCCGTTTGGAACCGGGAGTGGAACTGGACAGAGGCCGCGAATGCGTCGCCTCACAGGACATCGTGCGCAGCATCGGGACCAGGGATGGTCCCGAAGCCTCGACCAACTCTTTCCACTTGAGACATCTCCATCCCGTCGACGCTGGTGTCTTCATCTCCGTTGCGAAGTCTCCATGGCTGGCTGGCTAGGTCGTTGGAACAGGTGTGACGGCGGCGGGCGCGGATAGTGAGGAAGGGTCCTGGAAGCACTAAGCACTACACCCTATATATATATATATATCATATAGGGATACTTGACTCCAATGTTTGGTACCAATATATGTAGGCTTCTTTGGTCTGACAGCATTTCTTACACGTCGCAAATGACTTCCATTTTTCTTCTTGACTCCGATCTATATTGAGACTCGAGACTATCATCGTATCCCCATATGCTGATAACGTAGTTAGTCCTGGATGTTACGAGATACAGCTTCTCCTGGAATGCTACCCAACTGGTAACATCCAAGTAGTTGTCCCCAGGTTCGCCCCCTACGTGCTCCCCGCGCAAGTATACATTCAAGATTCTAGCTGCCCATGTGCTTTTACAAATTTCTGATGTACATATGCTCGTTTAAGGCCAGGAGGCCGACAGTTGGGAACTACCTAATCGGACATTGACACGCGAGTAAGACTGTCGACAAAGGTAGATCACATGAGCATCAAATGCTAGGAATGCAATAACTCAGAATGAGGGTGGACATAAGCCTTGGATCGAGAGCCTGTACCTGAGACGATCCCCCGAGAGCACATAAGGTGGGTCTATGATTATGCCATTGGGCAGGTACCTAGGTATACTAGATTCTATCGGCATTGCCCTACATCGAGTTCGGCGGTGCTGTATCTCTGCTTACACACAAGAATCTACCTGGATGTCCATTCCGCTGTTTATACAGGCTCGTGTTAAAAAATTCAACCTCTGAAATATATAATTGGATTTGTTAAAGCCACCCGTCCTCTGGTTCGAAACGTGTTGATGCTGATGTGCGCATTGGCTCTTCATTACGTCCCACGGGGTGTCAAAGAAACAGCATGCGTGACATCTGAAACCGACAAGCGTCCGAGGCAGGGATCGCCACGATTTGCCCGGGTTTGTGAATGTCAGAAAGGGAAACGAAAAAGGCATTGGAGGAAAAACCACAACGAAACAACGTATCCACCTCCGCTCCCAAGCGAGCGTTCATTGCCATATTGGGACATTGGCTGGAGCGAGTGCTACTACAGTACCATGTAGGTGCATCAAGGGATCTCCTTAATAGCACTAATCACCGATGCATACGGGCGAATCCCAACATGTATAAGAACATACAAACACCAAGCTCCGGTGTTGGTTTTAGAAATCGGATGAGCTTGTCTTCAGCCTCAATTCCTCGACAAGCTGCCCATCCATGATGCTAGCATCAATTCTCATCCCGACCTTCTTGGGCTTTGCCCCTCTCGCTACTGCGCTTGCTTTCCCTGGAGCTATTGGGTTCGGTGCCGATGCCACAGGTGGTACTGGAGGCACGGAATGTGTCGTCTCGAACCTCAATGACACCGGCTCGGGCTCCTTTCGCGACTGTGTAAGTGAGTCCGGCCGGATTGTCACCTTCAGTGTCAGCGGCTACATTACCCTGGAGTCCGCCGTCAGCCTCTCCAGCGACCTCACCATCAACGGCTCGACCGCGCCAGACCCGGGCATCGGTCTCAAGGGCGGCGAAGTGTCGGCTAGCAAGAAGGACAACATCATCATCACCAACTTGCGTATCAGGCAGGGTACATTGGACTCCGACACAGGCAAGAGTGCCATCAACATCGGCAAATCCTCAAACATCATCATCGACCACTGCTCCTTTGCTTACGGGCAGTGGGACACCATCGATGCGGTCGGTGCTGTGAACTTCACAGTGTCCAACTCCATCATCGCTTTCCCCATCGGACAGCAGTTCGGCGCGCACGTTGAGACCGGACCGTCGACGTTCTTTGGTAACCTCTGGGTGAGCGCGCACAACCGCCAGCCCCTAGCCAAGGATGATACGCAGTACATCAACAACGTCATCTACAACTACGAAGCGGGGTATACGGCTGGAGACACGAGCGGGAAATTCTCGCATGATATCATCAACAACTACTTCATTGCTGGGCCGTCGACGTCCAACCCGAGCGACAGATACTTCCAAGTGAACTCAAACCAAAATGTCTACGCCACCGGTAACTATGGCGATTCGACCACGGATGGCGAACTCAATGGTGTCGCAGAGAACTCTGTGGGCGATGCAACAGTCCTCGATTCACCGTGGGCGTCTACTTCCACGAGCCTCGTCAAGTGGACTGCGGCAGAGGCCGTCACGAATGTTTTGGCCTCGGCGGGAGCACAGCCGAGGGACGACGTCGATGCGCTGGCTGTGACCCAGGTCAAGTCGTATGGCACTGAGGGCAAGCTATACAAGGACCAAGATTCTACAGGCCTTGCCAATGATGGATACGGAACTCTGTGAGGGGAGCGAGTGATGGGATCTCCGACGGCGAAATCTGTCTGTATCAGGTGCCCGGCCTCAAGAACATATTGTATAATATCCCCAGAAAGGTGTTAAAATGGAGATCTTATGAACCTGTGCGCAATGACTGGCTCCGAGATGTTAACTGACATCAATGTCAATGGTACTGCAACATTTCAAGCTCTAGAGGTGTCATCCTCCACCTGTGAAACCATGCGTGCATTTTCCAGTGTCATCATGCTGTAAGTATGAGAAGACAACGACATATGAAATACCTAGGGGGTAATCGACGATTCTAGCTTGTATGAATACCGCCGCTTCCCAGTTGACTTGATATTGTTTAACAGGATGCTTTTCGCTGCGGTCTCGAACAGCAGTGCACGGGGCGAAGTGTCGTGCGATACACCCGCAGTGAAGGCATATCATCGATATGTTTTCCCGGTGACTACCTCGTCCTTAGTGAGTCAGTAAGACGCTATAGAGTTAGACTATATACTCAAGGAGACAAGAAGGAGCCTGTGCGTTGTGACTTAACGATGAGTCACCTGCCGAGGTGAGCATTGTGCAACGTGATTTGACGTCCCAGAGCACGAAGGTCCGATTCGACTTACGAAGTACAGTAGTAAGGAGATGCATGAATGAGCTAGAGGGTATATCTGGTTATACCAATACACATCATCTCATCTTCTTCCCGGGACGGAGAGCACACTAACCAGGCAGACCTAAGGCTATGCTTATGCACGGTCTACACTAATGGACACATATATTGGAAGCCCTCTGAGCCATCCTCCAGTTGACCATCTCATCACTTCTTCGGCTACAACATCTGCACCGTGTCTTGGAAATCCCTCTTCTTCAGTGAACTGCCTCAATATCGCTTTGCACAAAGATCACACTCCCGCAAACTTCCTCAGTCATCAACGTGGCTATAACCATGGTGCGCAAGGTACAACGGGATAAGAAGCAAACAAGCTTAGACCTGCAGCCTCCCACGGCGTCTGGTCCACCTCCCGAAACAGTCGATAAAAGGCCCATTTTCTTCCACAAAGAATGGGAGTACTTCGGCTTTATGTCAAATTACCACCCAGCCCGATTCACAGCGCCTGACCCTGCGACATGGCTCCCTGGCTCGATGGCACGACCCCCGACAACGGCCTCGGTAAATACGGACGAAGGCGATACAACTCGAAATATTCAATTTCTACATTCGGAACAATATTACATGTACTGCAAGGCTGTCTGTTTCGGTGACCAAGATGCAGCAAAGAGGATTCTGGACGCAACCTCACCCGCAGACTGTAAAGAGGCCGGCCGATCAGTGCAGGGCTTCAGCGAGGAGGTATGGTCCAAGGATGATCTGAAGGTGCGTATAATGGAGGAGGCGCTATGGTGCAAGTTCGGTGGCAGAGAGCTGGAAGAAAGTTTGAGACAAGCTGGAGAAGGTGGTAATGCTAGTTGGATGAGTAAAGAAGCAAAACTGGGTCACCTCAATGATCTGGGTCGAAGGCTTCTCGCAACGGGATCTCGACAGCTGGCCGAAGCAGCGAGAAGGGATCGGTACTGGGGTATCGGTTATGGTGAGAGGCAAAGGCCACAATATTACGAGAGGTCTTGGGGCCGAAATCAACTTGGCAAGAGTTTGATGGTTATTCGAGAGAGACTAAGACGCCTAATCGAAGGGGAAGCAGAGAGCTGAGGAGTGATCGGTTGATAAACTGTACATCATGTAGAAAGCACACGAGGATCCCAATGCTCCAAGGTGTCAGTATACATGGACTAGCACTGATGGCTGCTGTGGTGTGCGCGCTACGCAGAGGCTCAGAAGGTCTACCTACATACCTAGGTACTTAGTATGTACATAGTATTTGTTCTGGGTTGATGGTTGAGTACGAGACATGGGCTCGGTTTACCAGCACACGCTTAGACTGGGAGGAACGTGGCTCGGGATATTAATCACAGAGAAAACTACGGCATTATCAGCACAACCATTGAAGTCTTACAACCCCAACCCCTGGAGCAGATCATGTATGCTCCGAATCTCCTTGCTGTGTCGAATGGGGAGATATGTCGGCTCCATCCTCCGATAGTGGCGTGTCTCCCCCACCGTAAAAGTCCATCGCAGCACCACTAGGCGTTCTTGGTTTCCACCAGTTTCCTTGGGACATCGTCGGATGGTTGGCGAGGTCAGGGTGTTCTTTCGCATTCGACCCTGCCCGACTTGACCGACTCTGGTGACTATAGCTACCGTAGGATAGGTCATCCTTTCCCCTGTACTTATACTGGCTGCTATGCCTGCGTTCACGTAGGCTTTGGGGCGTGAAAAGGGGTTTGAGGGCGGGCACTGAAGCGCAAAGTATCGCAGCGTTGACTTCGATGATGCTCCAAACATTGATCTTTTTAGGAGGAAGCTGATTAGTGTCTCGATATCCATATAGAGCTTTCAGGCTTCATACCGCAATAGCGTTACGGAACTTGTCAGTTGCAAGTGTATACGTGTAGACGCTCTGCAAGCGTACGATGCTCATGACAGTAGCGAATACCCCAGCACCAAAGATAAAGATCAGGGCTATCTTCTCTTTCAGCGGCCGGTTGATTCCCTTAAGAGTCTTGATAGGAAGTACGATGATCCAGATATCCGTTATGATATTGATCCCCGCGATCGCTGTTGAGCTGTCAGACCGGAATACATCAAGGCGCAGGGAAGGTGTTGACGCACCGTAGAAGAACGCGGTCGAGTTGATGCAGGATCCCTGCACTGTTCCTGTAACATCCCATTGCTTGCGCATGGGCAGACACTGCCAAAGAGTCACGCATACAGATGCTATTGTGACGAGGAGCTGGAATAGGATGGTGCCATAGCAAAGAAATCTCAATAGCCTGAACACAGCTGGTAATACATGTCAGTCCTGTAACCCGGGATGCGCTACACCTGGCTGACTTACCGAATCTCAGATATAAGCATAGAATCGAGATCTTGATGAAGCCCAAAATTATATGATATGTTACTTCGAGCGCCAAAGCGACCTTGAGGAGGCTGAGCATATTGTTGATCGTCAATGTCGAGGCCGGGAAGCCGATGTGATTAGCCCTCGCCACCAAGACCTCGACCATGCACCCGATATTGAAGACCTGTGCCACGAGAATGGTGTAGTCATCATATGAGGGGTACATGATAACGAAGAATCGGAGGATTGACCGGCCCATAACGATCAATGCTATGTAAGAATCGTTACCGCTGCTCCTCGTGAGAAATGCTGGTGCCCTTACTGGATATGGACGTGAGGACGGTAGACACTATGACGAGACTGTCCTGCCTCGCCTGGTCCGTCTGTGCCATCGTTCCGAACCCCTTGATCACCAAATTCAAAGCATACTCATTGCCTGAGTAACTCTGGCAGGGGATGTCTGGAGGACCTTGATGAAAGTTTCGGCACAACCACTATCTCTAGACGGCCACGACAAGGTTCTTTTGAATTCAAAGGAGACGGCGGGATGTGGCAATTTTAATACCCAAAGTCTAGATAGCCATGGTCTCTGGAGCAAGCAACAAGACCTGACCGCCCCAAACACATTCTATGATGCTCGGAGCGGATGCCACGGTATCTTTGTGCTAAGCCAGAGCTAGCCAGAGCTAGAATGCAAGTTTCGGGACAGTCGCCAATCTCCAAATCCTTCTAGTGCTCAAGTGGGATTGCCCGTGGCGCCGGTGACGGTCCCTGTAGCCAGCCGCAGTGTGTACGAGTCGAACTTGATCGTATGTTGCGACAGGAATCAGATGTCCGCATGGGCTGGCTACTTTATTGTCGCGTGAATGGCGTAATACAAAGGGACCCCCGCAGTCACCTTTCACGCTTAATCTTGTGCCTCGGGACTTCCACGAATGTACTACATTTGCTGTGTCCATCACCACGTTTAGCCAATATATGTCTACCATCCGGTTCACAAGATCGAGGCGCTTAACATGTCTAAGTGTCAAGGGTCCTAGGACACCCATAAGAGAAACATTTGCACTATTGTACTTCGGGGCAAACAGACTAGGCCTTTATTATGCGTATTGTTCACACGACGTGGCCGACAACAACAAAGCCCACGAGCTCGAGCTAGTGTATGAAGTCAAGGTAAACCAACAAGGCAATACCTCGTCAAGAGGATATCCCGTTGGAAATATATTCTCGCACTACAAATGAATGACGGAGTTGAAGAAGGAAAAAGTAATAGTACATACACGATACCAAATATCGAGCGAGCCCCGTGTTTCCTTTTTCTCCTTGTTTTTCTTCTTCTTTTATTATTTTCTCCTTTTCCCACTTCGGTAAATTAGCAAGTCGGTCCCGTCTCCCAGAGACATTCGGAAAGCCGTAAAGCACACATCTGGAGCATCCCCTTATTCTTACAGAGACTAACACACGAGTATGGAACGTTGGCCATCGACGACAACTAGACGCTGACCTTTCCCTTGATAAAAGTCGCCGCCGTGTCAACATCTGCGCCATATCCCAGGTGGCCAGCTTCGCTCTTGCTCGTAGTGCCCCCAGACGAAGGCGAGGAGCTCGCACCAGCCAGGCACACCGGGTCACTCGATGCACAGAAGGACTTGAACGACCCGGTGGGGACATTCTTGGGCGCCTCGCCGACGAACGGGTCCCCAAAGGTGACGACCACCTTGACGCTGGCCGCCTGGGTGCTGGTGAGGCTGGACATGGTGTTGTGGACCAGCATGGCGCCCTGCGAGTACCCGGAGAGCACGACCTGGGTGTCCGGGCACTTGCTCAGGGCGCTCTGGACGTCCTTGACCATGGCCTGGGTGCCCGCGCCGCTGGAGCCGATGGCCTCGGTGGCGATGCCGGCCGCGTCAGCCGCGTAGGTGACGCCCTGGACGGCGACGTGGTTGCCCGTGGCCGACTTGACGCTCGTGCTCAGGCCCGGCCCCACGATGCTGCCCATGTTCCCCAGCTCGGAGGTCCCGCGGGCGAAGATGAGGGTCACGTTCTGGCAGGCGTCGTCGAGGCCGTTCTCGGTGATCGACCCACTTGCTGCAACGGAGTAGCCTGAGGTGAGGCCACCCGTGCCCGAGCTGCTCGCACCTAAGAGGCCACTAAGGCCGCTGGTATCAGTCCCGCTACCACCCAAGATCCCACCGAGACCACTGGTGTCAGACCCGCTGCCACCCAAGATCCCACCGAGACCACTGGTGTCAGACCCGCTGCCACCCAAGATCCCACCGAGACCGCTCGCATCGGAGCCGCTGCCGCTCGCGAGGCCCGTAGGCAGCGGCAAACCGCCAGTCAGAGAGCCAAGGCCACCAAGGAGGCTGGTCGGGAAGGACGAAGGGATGGAGCCGACACCGCCACCAATGGAGTCCGGCAAGCCGCCGAGGCCAGAAGAGCCGGCGGACTGTCTTCTCTTCAGGCCAGATGGCAGGGCGGCCACGGTGGCGGAGAAGTAGGCGACGAGGAACTGTTGGAAATGCATGATCGTCGTTGGATAGTGACTTTGTTGCGAAGCAGAAGGGGTTGTTCTGAGAATTAAGAACAGAGGTAGACTGTAGCGAGTGAAATCCGTCAAGGATGTTCTGAAAGATAGTGAACGAAGTAGAGGCTGTCGAGACAGTGAAAGAATGTGATTTGATGGGATGTAGTGAGAGCCGCAACGAAAAACTCTACATGGTCACCATCGATGACTTATATAGATATTTTACGTTCGTGAGGAGAGAAACAATTGCCATGTTGGGAAATAAATGCGAGTCCTTGCGATTCGGCGAGTATAGAATGGCGTTCGGAGGAGGTGCCCTAAAACAATGAAGATGAAGCCGCCACCGAGTCTGTCAATGAAGACTTGATGAAGTGCAGTGAACCGGGATAGGGCCGTCGTCTTGGGGATCCCCTATCCTCACCTCATCTATGTGGGGAGGCTAAGGGCGGTTCCACGAGGTAGGATTCATGGGGTGCATCCTTTCCTGAAACGGTGGCATACTTAAAACTATACAAGCCATCAGTTGGCCATACGAAATGGGGAGTGGTATAACAGCAAACCAGTAATATTCATTTGACAGCTGTTCAAAACAATGGGTCTACCAGCGCACGTTGCTCGGGCGTTGTGCTTCCTACCACGCTGCCAGACACGCGTGAGGCAATCAATTTGAGATAGGGTAAGGCTGGCAGGTAAGGCTGACCACCTGAGATTGAGGTCAATCCGCACAGGTGGGCATGCCACTTTCTTCTTCCTTCGATATTCTGCCCTGGAGTCGTCCGGATATGTTTTCACATTGAAGACATAATAACACCCCCAATGGCGCCCCAAGGTCGTCGATGATGGACCAATCGCATCAAATATCCTTGGGCAAGCACGCTTGGCTAAAAGCAGACTCGTCTCGCCGGAGCTTCAATACCTCGTACGAGGAGACCGGCGAACGGCGAAACTGCAGTCGCAGTGAATTCAAGAAATCTGTTTCACCACGGTGTCAAGATGTAAATAGATGGCCAAGCCCAACAAGGAACATCGTTGTTGACGTCCAAAAGAGGGCGCCCTTACTACTGCGCCCGGGACCAAGAAGGTATAGCCTGAGCTGTGGGGCCTTTCCATGGTGGAACTAGGTCGTCCGATCGTTATTCATCATCATCATCGTCGTTATCGTCTTCTTCTCCTCCCGCGCCTTCTTCATTCTCGTCTGAAGATGAATCGCTGTCCAAATTCGGGTCCGGCATGACCACATCGTTCAAGAAAGTTACCTAGACACCGTCAGTCTCCGAAGTGATTGGCAGGAACACGGATTGTCCAGCTTACAAAGCCGACCATAGCCCTGATGATACCTATGATCTGCTCCTGGCCGTCCTCTGCCGTGAATATGCCATCAGGAACTCTCTTGTGCACGAAAAAGCTGCGTAACTTCAGCAGTTCGATGTCACGATGACTTGTGTCAAAGCCCTGAAATACGTTAGCATCGTGTGTCTGACGTGAACATTCAACTGCATCCTGGTAATCTGCTTACTTTTGGCTTCGTTTTCAGCGCGTTCACCGCATTCAGCCTAGCAAACGCCTTCAGACAGCCCTTCTCGTCTCCACTCTTGGCAGGCGCCAAGAACGTCTGCCTGAACTCCTCATCCATCAGGACCCTCCTCCACCGCTGCGGCCGCTCGTCGATGGACGCCCGCAACTTGGCAACATGTGATGCCTCGGGGTGCCACAGCCCACCGCCGACGGAACAAGACCCGGGCTCGCAGTGGACGTAGTAGCACGCATAGGGGCCCTTGCGGCCTGTGCGGGAGAAGGCGGCGCTGAAGTGCGGCTTATACGGCGTGGGGTCCTTGCTGAAGCGGATGTCGCGGTAGATCCGGAAGTTGACGTCCTTGAGGGGCAGCTCGGGGATGGTCGGGTCGGCGGCGATGATCTTCTGCGTGAAGGCTTCGACGTAGGTGGTCCAGTCTTTGAGGGAGCGGCGGAACTCTGGATCGACGGCTGGGTAGTAGAGATCAGCATGTCAGCGGCCAAGACAGCGCGCCGGTAGGTGAGCGGTTGAGGAGCTTACATTTCAGCCATTTTCTATTGTTGTTTGCTTTCAGATCTTTCAGGAAGAGCATCGTGTTCTTGTGTAACCTGTCGTCCTCGTAGTCCACCCCTCCAGTGTCGCGTAACTTGATCAACGGTATTATCGTAACCCGGGGCGCCTCGTCTTCGGCCAGTTCACTGTCATCGTCTTCCTCCTCTTCAACATTGTCTTTCACGTCCTCCTTGTAGTCATCCGCATCGTCAACATCGTCGTCATTGTGCTCGACCTTCGCCCTCTTGCCCGTGGACTTCTGACGCGGCGTAGGCTTCTTCGCTGGGCGCCCTCGCTTCTTGCCGCTGACAAGGCTCAGTTCATCTGACGAGCTATCCCTTATTTCCTCCGCGTCGTCGGACTCGTCTTTATCGGACTCGAAGTACCGGCTCTTCGTCCCCGAGGAGCTGACGCGGGCTGACCGCCGGCGGCTGGGCGCATTGGAGGTCTCGAGGGCTGAACGCTTCTTGGCTGGCATTTCTCAGGTCGAAGGTGTCGAATCAAACTATAAATCAAGCTATAAACAAAGTTTGCGTGGTGGGAGCGTGCATATGCGCAATGGATCTACTCCAGGTTGTTGTAGAAAAGCCGATGGAATCGATCCAAATAGTGACGTAGTCGGGTGATTAATTAGTGGTTCAGCTCGCGCTGCAGGGGACGCGACGCCCCCGAAAGTGGACGCGTTATAGGCACGCCACAGCGCGATGTCAGGTGCACACAGGCCCCTGAAGTGCATCTCGTTATTCGTTCCATCTCCAGAACATTATTATTCTAATCAGCTCATAAGCCAAACTGCAGATGGTTGATATATAGATACACAAACTATTCAATTGCCTGCACAGTCCAGCTGGGTGGCAGATCCTCCTCCGCCGTGCCCCAAGTGCTCTCCCTCACCCCGACCACATACTCCAGCACGCCACCAGTCATGAAGAAGTCATGCGTGATCCAACTCCTGGTCCAGCTCTTCCCGTTCAGTGTCGCGCTGTGTATATACTTCGCCCCATAAGTCGGATCAAAGTTCAACACCCTGATCACAGCCCACTGCCCGTTCCTAGCACGGATCTTGACCTCCCGGAAGAAAGGCGGTGTCAGCAGGTATACATCCTGTCCTGCGACTGGGAAGAATCCCATCATCGCAAGCCCCGAGAACGCCCCCATGGCGCTGTCATCGTTGCCCGGTATGCCACCAAACGTGGTGTTGAACAGGCTTGGTATATACTGGTGCGCCCAGTATGAGCTGAGACCCGGTCGGCCTGCATAGTGGAACTGGAAGACGGGCAGGAAGGACTGCTCGTTGCCCATATATATGATTCCCGACTCGTGGAAGTAGTTCAGCCTCTGCGTGAACAGCTTCTTCCCGCCCATGGCCCCGATCAGCGAGGCCATGTCCTGGGGCACGTAGAAGGAGTACAGCCACGGGCTGCCCTCATAGGTCCCCATCGTCGTATCCAGGTAACACTTGTGCGTGTCGTGGACGGGGCTGCACGTCCTGGTGTCGTGGTACTTGAAGCTCCCGTCGACGGACCGCATCTGCAGGAAGCCCTTGAAGTCGCTCCACGCGGACTCCTCGCCCCCGCCCGCCCACACATCGCCCTGCTCGGCGTTCCACAGGTTCCGCCAGTTCGCGCTGCGCGTCATGTACTTCTCGTAGTCTGCGTCCTTGCCGAGGCCCTTGGCCAGCAGCGCGATGGCGAAGTCGTCGTAGGCGTATTCCACCGTCCGCGAGATGCTGCGCGTGTTCCGGCCTGTGCCGTTGGTGTCCTTGTCGTCGAAGGGGATGTAGCCGAGGGAGTGGTAGCTGACGAGGTTGCCCCGCCCCTCGGTGTTCCAGCTCTTGGGCTCGACTTCGGCGTCGGAGATGACGGCCTCGTAGGCCGTGTCCCAGTCGACGCCGTCGGTGATTCCCTTCAGAAAGGCATCTGCTATCACGACGTCCGCGTTAGTGCCGCCTTGCGTGAAGCCTTTGCAGAATGCCATGCGGCAGTCTGGAAGTTTGCCTGCACACACATGTCAGCTGCCAATTCTGTGGTCTCGCCTCTCCTCAGTGATAATAAATAATCCCTTACCCAGGTAGCGATATATGTCAAGCAGTGTTCGGACCATCTGGGTCTGTGCGACCGGGTCGATGATGCTCAACAGCGGATGCTGTGCCCGGAACGAATCCCAAATGCAGTAGAACCTAATCCGACCCAACGTCAGCCTCACAGCACCATCACTAGAACTTGTAGGGACAGCCAAGCCCAGACTTACGAGTCAAAATAGGGCTCCTTCGACTTCCACAACGGATTCTCTCCGGTATAATTCTGCGGGCTCAGCATCGTCCTGTACAAGCCACTCCAGAACGTAACCAACAGCGCGGGGTCAATATCCGTCTCATCCACTTCGATCACGGACAATTTATCCGCCCACGCATTTTCCACTGCAGTCTGTGTTGCCGCAAAGTTGAACGTAGGAATCTCCCGCTCGGCATTCTGACACGCCTTCTCCCTCGATATGAAGCTCAAGCCCACCCTCGCGAGGATCTCATCCCCAGGCGGCCTCTCGAACTGGACCCAAGCGCCCGCCGAGCCGGCCGGCACACTGAACTGCCCGTCGGCATCGGACTCGAGCACAAGGCGGTCAGCATCGGCCTTGTCCCCCATGAAGGTACCAGCCTTGCGGATCTTGGCCCCCTTGAAGTCAGCGCAGAAGTACGCCTCGTACTGGCCCGTCCCGAACGAGGGCCTATACTTCCCATCACCGGTGACGCGCCCGCTCCTGGCATCGACACGGACGCCCCCGTCTCTCCGCGTAGTGTCCAGGTCCTGCAGGTCGACCAGGACGAGCGGGCTGTACGCCACCTTCCCGTCGCGCCCGTCCTCGGGCGCGTCGCCGTCCGGGAACGAGAACCTGTACAGCGCCGTGCGCGCCGCGGCCGTCATCTCGGCGGCCACGCTGTTCTTGAGCCGGATGGAGAAGTACCCGGGCCTGGCGCGGGCCGAGTACGGCCAGCGCATGACGGCGCGGCTCGCGGTCGCGTACCTGCACAGCGCGAAGTCGTCCCCGGGGCACCCCGGGTGCACGAACAGCGGGAACTGGCCCATGGACGGCCTGCCCCCCGTGCCCGAGTCGTGGAGGTGCGAGAAGCCGCCGATGAGGCTCAGGTCCTCGACGTAGCCGGCCGCGTTCTCGGCCCGGTTGGTCGAGTCGGCGACGGGCTTGGCCATGCCGTAGGGGAGCGTGGCGCCCGGGAAGACGTGCCCGCCGTTGGATGTCCCGATGAGCGGGTCGATGTAGCGGAGGACGTCGCGCGGCGGTGTCGCGCGCGGCGGGGGCGCGTGGCCTGGGATGATGAGGCCTAGGACCGAGTCCCGGATGGAGATGAACCCGGGCACGGGGAAGAGCAGTACCGCGATGAAGAAGACTAGCGTGTAGAGCATCACGGCCTTCCTGCTGGGCCGGCGTATCCTGCGCTTTGGCCGGTACGGCGCCCCGACCTTCTCCTTGTACCGGGCGCTCGGTGGTAGCGCACCGCTCGCCATGATGAGGTCCCCAGCAAGGGTGCAGATAGCTCAGTGCTGAGAAGACGGCCCGTGGGCGTCGGCGTGAGAGTACGCCCGAGACAAAATGAAACCAAGGTGTGTCGAGAGCCCAAGACAGGTATGGATGCTTAGGCTGACGTGACTGGGTCAAGCTTCAAAGTGAAATGATCACTAGGTAACGTCGCCGATGAGCTGCGTTGTCGCTATTATACGCCAGTCTGAATGCGGCATGGAATGTGGTGGTTGGTGAATAGCAGCGCAAATTCGCGTTCAAGGCGGCTTCAGGGGCTTCCAATCCAAAGGTTCACTCAGGCCTCAGCTCAGTTGTCTGGCATACGCAGTAGGCTGCCTCACCGTGAACACAGTCCTTTGAGCGTTCAATCGAATATGGCCATCAATTGAGTGCCCCCTGATACTAGATGCTTGGTATTTCTCAGCAGAGGTCATCGACATATAGTTGACTTGAGATGTTTGTGTAGTTCGAACGACACGAACGTGACACGGTGGCGAAGAGAAGAGCAAGCAGATCTGCCCGATCCTGGTTCGCGTCCTGGCGGGCGGTTGGCTGTGAGCACCCGACAGATATAATCATGTCGCCACATACGCCGTCTCTTGATATCGATTCAAAACGGAGAACTCGCCAAGGGAGAGTTCTACATACGTCTCAAGGCTTCCATCCTCGTGGACCTGTTGCGGTGGTGCAACAGTCAAGCAGGCATCATGTCGGTATCAGAAGCTCTTTGTCTGGTGTTAGTGCGCTATCAAATGGCAGCTTCGAAGTCATGAATTGGCGGGCACATGACTACCCCTGAGATCGCGCCCTAACAGACCGGCCGTTGTTCGCTTCTCGACTACTTCGTTTTAGAGGACAGGTGACAGGTGCCGATACAGTATTCGATATTGCAAATCCAGACCATGACCCTTTTGCTGCTCCTGTGACCTGTCGGTACTCACGCATCTAATAGAGTCTTTGAGGTTAGTAGAGGCCCAGATCAGCCTCGAGCGTTCCGTTGCAGCAGTGGGCCATGATGTTCCTCCAACCAGCCCTAGGAAAGGTTTGAGAACGAGTGGACCACTTTTCATATCATCGGACTTAAGCTGTCCTCAGAATGCCATGTAACCAGATATACTTGCGTTTGCTACTTCAAGAGGTGATACATTTTCGTCGTTAAAACATGAAAGACTCGGGGTGAGAGACTATTTCTAGGGTTAGGGCTGCCCCTTGCACGGGGTTGTTCCCAAGAAGAGGTTGAAGGAGCGATAAACGTCGTGAGAATATAGAATTTCACCATCGCTTCGACAGCCGAGGTACCGAGGCCCTCTGTGGCTCTATATGTATTTCAAGACCCCCCCCCCAGGATGGCTGGGATATTTCATCAAACGGTTCTCGTCTGTCTCCATCTGTCCTGGTCGTCCGGTTTATTGACTCCTTCAACCACAACAAAGATGCTGTCCTTACAATTAATAATAACTTTTGCAATGCTGTTGGCACAAGCTGATGCAGTTCCATCCTCAAATGAGTCACCCGTTCACAAGCGAAGTGTAACTTGCCTCACTGTTGGAAACTCAGCAACTGCAACATGGACAAACGCGGCGAGCGAGACCTGTACATACGTTGGGGTCGTGGGGAGCAACTACGGTGATAACGCTGCTGGCGGAGAGTAAGTATCCATGAGTATCTGGGAACACGTTACATATGCGATCCTGAAAAGCTGACTTCATGCCTCTACGAAGCTACTCTTGCAACGGCCGTTGTGGGGCTGGCTGCACGGGCACTGCCATAGGCAATGCCTACACGCAAGACTGTTTCTCACACGACATCTGCTCCTACTTCAACGATGCCACTGGTGGTGCGAGGTGAGATATAAGACTTTCATCACGACCCTTCCCTTTTTTTCGAGTTATTTGCGAAGTTTCCGAATGAAGGCACAAGAAAAGCAAATGTTGATTGATGCATCAGTGATTCCAATTGCGGCTCGGCGTATAAAGCCGCAGAGGATGACTTCCTCTTGGGATACGCCGATGGATGCTCTCAGACGAATCCATCCGAAAGTGCAGTCGCGCCTACCACGAGTCCAACATGTGTGTGACAGATCAGTCTGGTCCGCTCTCTGAGATAGGGATCTTGGAGCCGGGGAAACCCGTCGTTGGGTACACCTTGTTGGAGGGCTTGAGGGTACTGAGTCACATATCGAGTCTGAGCAGAGTAAATAAATACCTTATGGATTTGCATCTCGACTGATGCGTTGTAACAATGTCATTATCCGCCTGTCAAGAATTATCCCTTCTCTCATAATTCACATACAATCAAGAATCCTATGGCCACCCCTCCCCTTGACCTGGCAAAATTTGTCCCGGAACCTGTCAACTCTACCGAAACCAAATGGCATCTTCTCGTAGACAAGCTATCGTCGTCAGTCTGCGAGTCGTCCCAAGCAGAGTCGCCGCTCGAGTGTAGAACTAGGCAGAAGTCACCGAGGGCGAGGGAGGAATAATAGCCGAGGACAACGATAGCTCGGTGACCGAGGGTAGGGCAGGGACCGTGCTCGTACGAGTCGCATTAGACCAGGCATAGCCGAGCATGGTAGTGGTGCTGGCGTTAACCGGACCTCCAGAGCCTCCAGTCAGGCCGTTGTAGATGAGAAGGTTGAGAGAAACATCGTTACGACCGCAGGTGATGTTGCCAGCCACGGTGGGGAGGTATCCGTCATCCTGGAAATTGGCCAAGGCCATGCTCAAGATGATTGCGACATCCTGGTTGCCAACACTGCAGAACGTGTGTGTTAGTGTGGCGATACAGATGGGAGCGGGGGGCGAGGATCACAAAATCGGAAACGTGGGGCGAGATGTGGAGGACAGGAATGTTTTTCAACGCATGAGAGCAATATTGGATACTTACACAGCGTAGTCACTCGTGTTCTGGGTGACGTTGTGAGAGGCAGCCAGGACGCAAGTATTGTGACCCAAGAGTGGCTTGTAGCTAGAGTTGTCAAAGTTCCACAGCTCGAAGAAGCCACCGTTGTTGCTGGTGATCATGTTGAGCAGCCACAGGCAGTCCGCCGCCAGGATGTCATGCTCGGGAGGGTTGCGGTCGAGCTTGGGAAGGCTGCAGTCATGGACGGGATAGTGCTTCCAGGCAAAGGTGACCTCAGTGCGCTCCATGAGATCGTGTGTGGTCTGGAGGGAGCCAGGGACAGCCGCGGGGAGGCCAAGATAGGCCAGGTTGGCGAGCATGACAATGATGGCGAAGAACATCATTTTGTGTGGTCTTGAGGGGTTTCGACGCGTGAGAGTACGGTCGAATGATTGATTGTATTCGACGTTGCTATTGCAGCTAAACAATATTAGCATCAATAAGTGAATGGTGTAAAACATGATTTGAGGGACGCGTGGAGTAGATGAAACTGGATGGACTTCTTTGTTACAATATTCATCGCGTTGAGGACAAGCGCTCACCTTATTGAAGCTTACTTTCCTCAGTTTGACGTTGTGACTTACACGCAAGGTCGTTGTGTGAGGCCACTGAAACAGGAAGGTTGCGACGTTGGTGAACCCTTCGATTATCGGACGCGGAAAGTTTCAGAAATGGCTAACAAAGCTTTCTGTGGGTTCAATTCGAGAAAGGCCAAAGGTGGCAGGGACCGGAGTTCGGACGATGCCCTTAGGTACGTGATTTTGACTGTTACGTGGTTTCGAAACTTCAGAGGACCAACCACCTCTCAGACCTCCGGTAGGCAACTTCAGTAGAAACACCAAAGTCCGAAATGTCTCTTATATTCAGGGTCAAGATCGAGTGAGTGCTCATGCATGTACCGTGATATTGCCCCATGGCGTCTCACCTGCGCCTAAGATGTAGAAATTCAAGTTGGTGACTAGCATGGAGGATACGATCGTTCTAGGTACCGAATGGCAGCCTATGGATAGATAGATTTAAGGACCCTGTGTAAGGCTCATCATAAGACTGAGTCTCAAATAACGAGGTATACCTCCCGTTTCATGAGAAAGGTGTGAAGGGTAAATATGCCAAAGCCATGAGATAAGTCATCGAGGAAACGACATATCAGCATGTGGATAGTTCACCGGATCACACATATAGCAACTTAGCCGAAAGCATATACTTGGAAATGGTGGCGAGGTCATCCGTGCAACTCGATAGGAAACCCTGTGCTGCCGATGTAGTCGGTCTGAAATGGTTGCGTCTCGATCTACTGCTCATCAACAAACCTCCCGACCTTCCTAACAGTATTTGTTACAGTCTCATCCCAACCAAACTTGTTCCCTTCCAAGAGCATATCATGAGGCGCGGCCTCCTGGAAGTCAAGTTCGACCCTATTACCTTCAAGACCCCTCATCTCAGCCACCCACTTAGTCCCCTGGGTAACAAACACCTCCGCGCTCCCAATCGTCACAAAGACCGGCACCGACGTCCTAAACGGCCTGCCCAGCGGGTGGATATACTCCCCAGCATCCTCAAACCGATCCGACTGCAGCGCATACGCCCTCGCCCCCCATCGCAGGAACCCCGTAGGCAAGAAATCCGTCTTATACAGCGGATCACGCGCATAGTCCACATCGGTCGCCTCGAGCGGCGCCACCCACGGCGACACGAGCACGACGTGCCCCGGCCGCGGGATCCTCAGCCCCTCGCCGAACTCCTCGACATACCGCAGCAGCCCCGCCGCGAGGTTCCCGCCCGCGCTGTCCCCGCTGACCGTCACGCGCGCCGCCGGGACCCCCAGCGTCCGCACGAGGTACAGGTAGCTGGTGAGCACGTCCTGCAGCGCGGCGGGGAAGGGGTCCCGGCCGCCGTGGCCGGCGAGGCGGTACTGCGGGGAGAAGACGGCGTCGAAGCCCGCCTCTCTGACGAGCTCGGTGCACAGGTACCCCGCGTTCTCGTCCCTCCCGTCGAAGAGGACGAACCCGCCGCCGTGGATCTGCAGCGCGACCTTCTTGGGCTGCCATTGCGTTGGCGGTGATGCAGCCTCCGTCCCCTGCGCGCGGAGGCCCGGGGGTGGTGGGGCTGGGAACCATGTCCCGCCTGTGCGCGCCGGCCTGACCAGCTCGCTGCGCAGGGGGCCGGTGTATGCCTCGCTCTCGAATGGCTCGATGACTGACCACCTGTCACCTTCTTTCCCTGGCTTGAGAGATAGGGTTACGGTGGTGGCAGGGGTCGTGTTGAGTTCAACCACCCTCCTGGCTAGGCTCGCGATGAAGGACTGCTTGAATGTCCATTTGGGGTGTTGGCGGAGGGCGGGGACGAGGGCGCGGATGAACCAGAAGGGCAGTCTGGTGAGGATGCTGGTGAGCTTGAGGAGGCGGTATATGAGACGGATTGGTTGATAGGATATGAGAGGGTGTTTGGTTGTCTTTGGCGGGCCCATTGTTCTGTTCTTTGGCAGCGATTGGCTGCTTAGTCTAACAAAGCAGTTTGAAGCCGGCTTGGCTTATACTGTGCATGTGTTGTTGTCGTCAACTTCGCTTGTCCCAAAGGCCGAGATGGGTTAGGTTGAGGTTGTTATACTTGTCAAGGAATTAATAATCGCTCAGCCTCCGCATCATAAATCCGAATCGCCGCGGGCACTCATAGCAGACAAATCCCCCACCAACGTTGCTGCTGAGGTGGGACAATTGCACCGTGCACGAGACGTCTTGGCGGTGTCCGTCCTTCAATGTTAGCTTTCCGCAAGCTTCTACACACATATAGGTATGCATCCGGATTCAAGAATCCCTTGCTCAATGCTGTTTACATGTTGATGCCGCAGTCAACTTGGAGCAAACCGGATCCTTCTGAATATATGCTTGCTCGGATATATACACGGAAACTTGCATACCGCATAATTATGGAAACAAGCTGTGAATATCAGACCCGCGGACCATCCCATCAGCCCACTGCCCTTGCCAGAGCAGTGCGACAGGAAGACGCCATCGCCAATGCTATTCTTCATAGCTTGGGAGCTTTTTGTAACTAGTAAACATATTACCCGACGTCTTCTCAGCCGTTCTTCGCTTCACCAATGCAAGAAACTCACGCACGCCGGCCGCTGTGCCCTGCGGGAATATTTTGTCCCCTGCAGCATACAGCCTCTTGCGGAAGACGACTGCTACGACCACAAGGACGAGTGCCACACTCAACATAACCATGATTATGTGGAAGAAATGTCCCGAAGATGTAGCGTTGCCCACGTACCGGTCCATCACCATGGTATGCTTGAGCACTTCGCCATTCTTGTCCACCGCCGCTATCCGCAGGTATTGCGGATAGTCATCCAACATATCAAAGCCCGCCTCAAAGCCCTGTTTTATCTGGACGTCGAGGTCCTCATACAGGTCCTGAGCGACTTCATCCCAGTCCGCGCCCTGGAGGACCCACCTTTCAACCTCGGTCGCGCCGTTCCAGCTCACGTAGAGCATGCCCTCGGCCGGATTTAGAGACACCTCGGGTGCGTACCAGGGCCTCCCGACCCACCGATTCGTCTTGAAGGCGCGATAGCTCGTCACCATGCCGGTCTGCCAGATCAGCCGGGGCGCGAGCCTGACGTCGCAGACAACTTCTCCCTTCGGGGCGAATTCGGTGAAGGCGGGGAAGAACCCGTAGTCGACCAGGACGTTGCCGTTGTCCATCATCTGCATCGAGCCCTGGCTCTCAGAGAGCTTTGGGTGCTCCGGGTCGTAGTAGTCATGGAGCAGCCTGGCCGTCATGGCCTCCGCGTCGAGCTGCAGGTACATGCCCCGGCTGTGGTCGCCAATGTACTGCTTCCCGCCGTTGGTCGACTTGGCGTTGTCGAAGAGGCTGAGGGTGTTGGTTCCGTGCCAGCGTGCATGGTGTTGCCATGTAAAGTCCGTGGCGCGACCCTCTGAGAGATCCTGGAACATATTCT
This sequence comes from Cytospora leucostoma, assembly GCA_003795295.1. NCBI lineage: Eukaryota > Fungi > Ascomycota > Sordariomycetes > Diaporthales > Cytosporaceae > Cytospora > Cytospora leucostoma. The sequence goes on from LKEB01000106.1 coordinate 37,679, forward strand.
GCTTGCCCCCGAGGATCCACAACGTCTCGCCCTCGGGGCTGATGCAGATGACGGTATGCGTATGCCGTGCCGAAATGATGTAGTTACCGAGATGGTCCTTATCGACACTGTTGATGTGGAAATAGTCGAACGCGGTATCGGGATTGGACCCCAGGTCGGAGCCGACGAAAGAGCGCATTGTCATTTCCACGGGGATGTGTTCGGATGCACGCCACTCGAAGATCAGGTCGCCCGTATCGAGATCAATCTCCTGGAAGATGCTATCGAGTACCCAGCCATCAACAGGGCCACCAACAGGGGAAAGGTCCATGGCCTGGGGGTAGTAAACGGACATGAGGCCGGTGTTGTCTGGAGTGATATAAAACTCGTGTAGGTCAGCTCGCAGACTATCACCCCTGGTCTCGACAGCTTTGACAGCCTTCACCACCTGGTAAGTCTCGTCCAGCTGCCAAATTCGTCAGTATTTTCCTCATTGCGACACACATGGCTCCGTGGAGGGGACAAATGTCTTTGGCTGTAGTACGCACCATATAGTATACTCCATATCCAAAGCGGTGATGAGCACCGTTGACGCCGGCCCAGAATGTAAGATGGGGTTTGCCATTGTACATCTGGACCTTGAAGTCGGTGACTCCCTGGTCCTCCCCAAATCTCTCATCTGTCCTCCAAACCAGGTCTCCATTTCCATCCAGGATCACAGGACCAGGCCCCGAGACGTAGCTGCCGCGAGGGGAGAGCAGGTATAAACCATCAGTGCACTGCTCATCCCACTTGAGGAAGTTGAGTCGTGGTGCAGCGAGACTGTATGACTTGAACCAGGTCCTAGGGTAGAGTCCATAGAATCCCAAGTCGTACACAGTTGGCGAATGTAGAATATCTTGGGCGAGAGCGGCGGAGACAAGGGCGACGAAGATGAGAATGGTCGAACACTGTGGCAGCCATGTGCCAGCCATCATCTTGGTAGTTGTGTTGTATCCCGTCCAGCTGCCCCAGTATCCACAACCTCGATCAACGTAAGTCCGCTTCCGTCTCGGCGGCGATGGCGACTTGAAGGCGTGGAGACCCGATCCAGATTAAATTAGTTGAGAAGGCCAGTGAGGTGCAACGATCTGACAAAGCTTTGGGCCGAACATGCGCAATAATGTATATTATTGACGTATCAGAAGAGAAGAGAGTGAGGCTGGAGCCATGGAAGAAGATGCGAGGAGGATGCAGAACCATGCATGTCTATGAGGAAAGGCCATAGCAAGGCCGTGACCGAGAGTCAACTGTACATAGCCATGCCCTGGTGGATCTCGGCAATCTTCATGACGGGCAGAGCGAAAGGGGCACATGACGAAACGGTGGAGGTAAACGCGTGTGTGCATGAGTGCGTTCGTGCATAGCTGTCAGTATGTGATGATGGGCAGCATGGAGTCCACCGAGTTTCCAGACTGGCTTGGTAGTCAACTTGGCGATCCGAGCATGGGCGGCGGTGCGCCCGGGGTTACGACGCGCGTCGGGAGACCACACGTGGGCCGGTACTCCGTACTAGATGTAGATAATCCCCCGACTTCCGAGGCATATAACCTATCTTTCTCGATGTCAAGCCCCTTGGCTGATCTTCTCTGGAGGAGGCGGTGGTTGTGCGACTTGGCTGGAGGTGAAAACGAAAGACAGAGCTGATATCAAGTATCGAAGCGTTCCTTCATCTTTACCAATAGGAAGCCTTGGTAGGTGCCTTGGGACCAGAATATAAAATCAGCACCATAATCACCCCTATGATGATGCTCCGAGGAGGTTGTGATCAAGACTCTACCGATAAGACTGAACTGCCGAGCCCTGAAGATGGTCGGGTCTGCTGTGGGGAGATCCGCAATCAGGGGTAAGGTACCTAAGCACCTATCACGGATATCGGTACGCGTAATGCCATGTTTATCAGCATTTGTCCATTGCTAGATCACATGGGCATACCCATCATGCGTCCAATCTCGGGGTTCAAGGGTTTATAGCGGCCCTGAAATCGCCAGCAATCATGCTCTGTCCATCAGCTGTACAGTTCCAAGGTTGTACTGGCGACTGGTGCTTCGTCGTGCCCAGGCAATCCTTCCTCGGTAGGGCTTCCGAAGGCCCGAAGCTTCGCCTCCCGTTTAGCGCATCCTGCCGCTTTAGAGTTGAACGGTACCTAGGATTACAGTGCTTGAAGCCATTTATACCCCTGCAACTGTACCCACTAGGCTTACCGCTACAGTGGACTCCTCAACGGCCCGCCGTTGAAAGAACAACCTTGGAATCACTGCTCCACCTGACACACATCTCGGAGAAGAGCACACTGATGACTGCGGCCAATCTATCCATAGTCCACTATCCATAGTCCACCGATCTGCATTCGGACCTAGGGAGCCCATACGGATTGACTAAGATATCTCTCACCTCGTTGCCGCACTACTATAAAGTGGACCGAACACACAAGGCCACAGTTTAAAGGTCTAGGGTACCGACCGGTATCTCAGCGATAGCTCTGAGTGCAGACAACGAACTCGGTTGAACAGTCCAGGATCACCACAGCATCCCGCCTGAGCTTCATCTGACCCTCGAATTACTGCACTGCCATGCCCCTTAGGGCACGATAGCTATCTACCTGGCAAGGTTCCTATCTAGGTACAGGATTATGCATACGCCAACCGATCACTCGTCCATCCGGGCGTCAGATACTCAGCATCAAAACTGAAGTCGTACCCGGTGGTATGCACATACTCCACGTCCCAATCCAGCTTCGCCTCCGCACCCCCGGCGCTCTGGCTCCATACCGTCACGACGACCGTATTATCACCGTCGTAGTTCAGGATGCCAGTCGGGACAGGGAAGTTGACCTGGTTGCCGATGTAAGGGTTGAACCGGCCGTACTGGTACCCATTGACGAACAACAGCGCCCGGACCTGGTTCGAATACCCAGCCACCGTCGGCACGAATGTGCTGCTGGAGATGCCGTTCCCGGGGGCCGAGAATAGAAAAGATATAGACACGTCCAGGCCGGCAGGAACGGACAGGGGGACCACGGTGCGGAAGACGCGGATCCCAGCGCCAGGCACGGCGAGGGTAGTGCCGTTACTAGATGGCCAGCTGCTGTCCGGGTAGCCTGGGAGGTGCGCCCCGACGCGCTCGGCATAAAGGCCGCCTTCGTTGTATACTCCGCGGATGGGGTCGATGTTGGCCTCGCCCCCGGCGGTCCCGGCTATCTTCCACTCCGTGAAGCTGTGGGATCCGTTGCCGATGAGCGTGGCGTTCCAGATGCCCCTGGGCGTTATTGCCGAGCTCCCCTCGTCGTGTCCTGAGTTGTCTAGCACTACCACCAGGATGTTGTCATTCCCCTCAGAAGCGAGTGTCGCATTGGCGAAGGAGAAATCCACAGTCCCTGTGTCAGAGCTCGATGTCCCCAAGTATGAGCCGATGTACACGCTGTTCAGCCACACCGAGTAACCGAAGGCAGTACCTCCTGTGATGTTGAGGTACACGCCAGTCGGAGGTGAGGTTGTGCTGGGGAAGGTGGCGCGGTAGATGCTGTTGCCGACGTGAATGTGGTATTCATCCAAGTACAGCACGGGGTTGTTTGACGCCGGTTGGGACGGATTTGAGGTATTGGTGTGGTTGGCGGTGATCCATACGGTGGGCGACGTGGTGTAGTTTAGCTGGATCTCTGGGAGACTGTCGTGCCATCTCCATGGCCCCAGCGACGGGAGGCTGAACTCGGCCGGTCCTTGGATGGTTGCGGTGAGCAAGTTGCCAGCCTTGGAGATTATGGCGAGAGCCTTGCCGTTCCAGGTGACGGACGAGACGGAGGGTCCGACTATTGTGATAGCCTGCGTCGAGTTGTCGACGTCACCGGTAAGTTGGAGGGTGTTGTTTGTGCTTATGGACGCGGAGCGAACCAGGTAGGGGCCTTGGACGAGTACTATGCTTGCGGTTAGCAGTTGAGCCTGTTGCCACTTGAGCTCTACCTAGGGATCGGGAGGGAAGCGCTTCCACTCACCTGTGTTGTTTTCGGGGTAACTGGGATCACTCCCCAAGCTTGGTGCCCAGAAAGTATAGGCTGCTGGGCGGTCCAGGATCACCACCCTTGCACCGTCTGCCAGATCGACGACTGTGATTCCGCCATTGTTGGACCAGTTTATTGCCACGCTCGAGTTCCCAGGAATTATTCTCACCGTTGTCGAAGTAGTATTCGCTGTTACTGTTGCGAGGCTTGCAGAGCTTACACCCTCCACGAGGACCTCACCAGATTCACCAGTCGGTGTCCAGACAACCAGAACCTCTTTGCCATCAACCACCGCATATGTCAGAACTTCAGCTGTCGAGTACAACAAGTTCTTCCCGCCAAATTTGAAGTCCGTGAGTAGGACCTTGGCCTGGTGTCCATTGATCGTGATGCTCCCGCCATACTGTGGGATTGATCTCGTTCCCTGCGAGGTACTGACATTCAACTTGAAAGTCTCTTCCGTACTCGACGTCGAATCCAGGTGCAGTGTAACGTAGAATGCACCATTGGTATCCGGGTTCCGTAACTCAGCTGTCGTGATCGCCTTATTATCGCTGTAGCCTGTATTATTCCCCAGCCTCTCCGTCTTGGCCAGGTCCTTTGCTACGCGAGTGAACATGGTCAGAAGCTTCGTCTCGTAGTACTTGTCTCCAATCGCCCTGTTCTCGGATACAGGGCTGGAGTAATCATAGCTGCTTGCCACTGTAGGGAATGCTAGCCAACCCCAATTAGTCCCCCCGTAGAGCACATATAACGAAATAGCCGTAACCCGCTGATATATGAGGTCCCGGTAGAACAAGTTGGCGAAGTCCACACCGATATCAGACGGACACCCGCCCTCGGGGCCGCCCCAGGGGTTGTATGAGCCGCCCTGAAATTCCGGTAGGTAGTTTGGCTGGGTCGGCGAGAACGACTCGAAGTAGTCGTCGTAGTCGACCACCTGATAGGCGGTATACTTGCCGTTGGTACTGGTGCACTCGGACAGGTCGCAGCTCCAGCAAGATGGGTACGAGTCGAGGCCGACGACGTCGACGTTGCCCGTCACGTTGCTGAAGTCCTTTGACCACGAGTACGTCTTCATGTTCGGGTTGTTGTGCGTGAGCGGGACGTCGATGCCGTTGGCCCGCGCCGCGTCCTCCAGCAGCTGCATGTACTCGTCCACGGCCACGTTCGGCGCCTTGGTGGAGACCTTTTTCCACTGCTCGCCCAGCTCGTTCTCGACCTGGAACAGGAGCACATTGCCGCCATTCGTAATCAGATGCGGCGCAATTAGGCTCGAAATATTGCCCCAATACGGTCCCCAGGCCGCCGTATACCGCGCATCATCGTTCCGCAACGTGCCATACTCGCCGGTAGTAACCCAAAGCGGAAATCCACCGCCGTTGGTCTCGGCGTTGACGTAGGGGCCGGGTCGGACGATCACATAGAGACCCAGCTCCTTGGCCAGGTCTAATATGGGGGTGAAGTCGTGCGCGCCGCTGTTGAAATCAAGGGTGCCATCAGAAGGGCTATGGTAGCCCCAGTGGCCGTAGATGGAAAACGTGTTGAAGCCCGCCGCGCGGATCTTCTCGAGCAGGTCGCGCCATAGCTCCGGCACGGGAAGTCGCCAGTAGTGGAACTCTCCCGAGAAGACAAAGAGGCGCTGGCCGTTGACGAGGAAGCTGTAGTGGTCCCATTCTACGACCGTCGTCAGGCCGTCGTTATGTAGTGGCCACTGCGTTGTTGTGTTCTGGGCTTGTATTGACCAGGCGGTAAGGAGCCACCATGTGAGGGCCAGAAGCTTGGCTGATAACATTCTCGATGGTCTTTCTGTGCACCGGCTGAAATTGATTCGCCTAGCATAAGTGAGGCAACTATCGACGAATCATTTTGCTGGTGCCGCGCCGAGACCAGTGTCGGAAGGTCTGATACTTATTGCATCGTGATGGTGTGTGTCGTTGGCAACCGACGCAATGCGGCCAGAGTTTCTCCATGCGACACCCTGCAGCCCTGCTGGTGACCGGCGCAAGCTTTACCGAGACTGCACAGGTGTGGGGTGGTGATGATGTTGCGGCAGAACGACTTGCCGCAACAGATGATGTTTTGTCATGGCCTCACGACGATATTGTGGGGAAGCACTGGCTGAGGTGCATAATTGTCGTCACATCCTCACGGTACCTAGACTCCATCTCGGTGAGTTCTTTCGCTGTGACCCGCATTCGAGGCATGACAAACCCGTATCAATATAAGCTTACAAATATGTACTCACCATACCTTAGTCCTTGATCTAACCGCAACCTCTGAATTGAAACGATGATATCTTTGTTATCAGAGGAGATTGCTGCATTGATACCACGTACCCTAGGGTGCCTAGGTACTAAGTAGGTAGGCCAATCAGTTGTTGCAAATCGTAAAATACATCAGCCCGTAACGCAATCACCAGCAATATTAGATGGCAGATCTTGGCAATGATCGGGCCTGAGCACCTAGATATGTGGCGACTGTAATGTCGTCGAACTGAACGAGCAACTTAGAACGGATGATTTGTGACGCGTCGTTGTATTCCAAGGCTTCCCAGGGTTGTATCCGGAAAAGGTCTGCCTGGATCACAACATACGGTATGATGTGTAAGACACAAGTTAATAGACCTCGAGATAGTAGAATCTTTGTAGCATTCAAATGACATAGCATCCGCTGCAAACCAAAGTACCTACTCCTGTAGGGAAATCCCATTCTGCCGAGAGACATTCAGGGATCGAGGCTATCCCCTCCGCCTTGCCTTGTGATTGGCAAGGTTCCGTTCTTCCCAGTTGCTCCACATGTAAAACTAAGACTGTGATGACTTCAGACCTGCTGCAGCTGCCTGCACATCGACTATGTTTGGAATCTCGGCCTTCAAGCTTGGGGCAGTCGGGTTCCAACCCAGGTATTTACGCGCTCTCTTACCATGACCACAAGAGTTCAGACCATAGGACACTGATTCGAACCCAGCGACCTCCTGTGCGTACGCCAAATCCAGGACCTACACAGTATTAGTGAGCTTTGTGACAAGTGCGCGGGAAGGCCTTAGATCACTTACTTCGGTGGTAGCGTCTTTGATGTATCCCTTCGCTTGCGCAGCGTCAGCGACCCACTGCGCAACCTCGCCCCATACGTGAGACCCGGCGTCAGCCAGGAGGTAGTTTTCCCCAGCACCCCATACGTGTTTTTCAAGCTCGGGGGTGGGAGACACCGCGGCCTCGACCAGCTTGAGGTACAAGTCGCTCAGATCGTGAACATGCACATGGTCCCATTCGGACAGTCCCCGGCCAATGATGGGGGCCTTTCCTCGAGCCAGTGTCGTGCGGGCCATCACGTAGACCTGACGGCTCTTCGTGTTGCCCACTCCTCTACCTTTGCCATAGATGGTTGGAGGGCAGACGATGACCGACTTGATTGCTGGGTCCTCGCCGGCGGCCAGTACGACCTTGTCGACATTGCGGTGGAAGGCATGATCGGGAAGGTGGGTGAGTGCCTCGATCCCCTCGAGGTCGTTGTAGGGTTCGTAGGACGGCGGCTCGCCATAGCGATTCGCGTCGGCGTCGTGGTAGATCAAAATGCCGGTGCCGCCAGTGTGAATCCAGTATGCAGGGTTGTCTTTGCTGTGTCCAGCTGCGAGCCCCGCGGTGAAAGCCTTGGCGGCTCCTTCATGGTCTGATGCGTCGGCAGTATCTATGAGGGCAGTCAGGTAGGCTGATTCAACACGGAGAAGAGCTCTGTAAAGATTGACACTTACGGATGAGGATCTCGGTTTTGGCTGCCTCCTCCTCCAGCAGCTTGGAGTCGTCTAGGGAACCATACACGATTCGGACATTGGGGTACCTCTCCTTGACGGGCGCAGCTTTGGACTCATTCCTGACCAGGACTGAGTATTCAAAGTCCGGATGCGCCTCATGGAGGACGTGAAAAATATCACCACCGGTATAACCGGTGATTCCTGTCCTGCTCGGTCGGGCATTATCAGCTTTTCAAGGTTGCTCTCCATCGTCGGCTTAGATTCCAGGGTTCATCATGAATATCGACCGCTGATTTGAGGAGCTACTCACAGGAAGACCTTTACCATCTTTGATTGCTTGTTCGAATACAGCTACGGTATATGTATAACTAGGTCAGAGGAGCAAGGAAATCTGCCTATAATTAGGAAATCTAAGAGGTTATACTATGATTCCACGAATGTTAGATTACAAATCCAGTATCCACATTCCTAGATAAAAGCGTAATAGACCCCTAAACTGGGGAATCGCTAAACCTCGCGTACCCAGGGTAAACATTTTCACGGGTGCTGTGACGTTGTCTTGACTCATTGTCTCAAATGCACGGGATTATTACTAGGTCCCGTTCCTAGAAATTACCTAGGTACCTAGGTAGTCTTATATGCAAATGTTCCTCGTAGAGAGCACATGAATCTGCCCGGTCGCTTATGGACTTCGCCTGTAAGACCTTCCAACTTCGAAGAAGACGGCAACTCCTCGACAATAGCCGCATATTAACCTAGGAACTGCCCATGGTCTCTAATTTGACTCTAGTCAAATAAAAATCATTTATTGATCCGGGCAATCCTGATTGTAGTATATATGTTGGCTTCATGTAGTTCAGGTGCAGTTTTGGCACAGCAGCAGCTTGGGCATCAGCGGCCACCCAAGGGGCCTTCGCCGTACACCACCTATTTCACGAACTACTTGCTTCCTTCGGACTAGCTCCTGTACGCTTGATGGCTTTGGGGCTTGCGGATAAGTCACCACCAGTCAAGCTTGTCGATTCATGTACGTTGGTCGAGGTGTACATGACTAGTTCGATATTCGAAGGCAAATGGCACATCGGACAATACCACGGAAGTCGGCTCTATGCGTAGTGTTCTTGTCTGCCAGTGGCAAGGACTGCCACACATCGTAAAGGGTCTCAGGGGAGAGGAATGGCGCAGAAGAGGGGTACAACAGATGATTCCCCAAGTCCGTCATTCAGAGGAAGATGAAGTGGAACTTGTTAGGGCTCACAGCCACGTTCATACGAAGTTGTTGCTTGCTGCTGTTGTGACACCCACCCGTTCATGCAGCTTTCATGGTGGAGGCATCCAACTTCGACTTTGACCACTCCAATCCAGGGCGTCTATACGGACTCCAGTCGCAACCCGCTGTCGAATACTACAGTGACACCGGGTCCCATGGAGAACCACAATTTCTTGATCAAAACAGGGAACGGAGGCTTGACGATGCCCATGAATTCGTCAAATAAATGGAGGCCGGCGATCGGATTCAAAAGCTTGAGGATCTGTCCTACACCATGGCTCAGATCAGGGAAGGCAGAAAAACGGGTCGGGTTGGTAGATATGAGGGGCAACAGGCTTCCAGCAGCTAACTTGACTATCCGAAAATATGAACGTAGATGAGCCCGCCCGGGCGGGCAAGTTCATACAGTGAGTACATATAGTATTGAATAGTTGCTTTCCGACGGCCTAACACCATCGGTGCTGCTATCCACATTTGAAAACGATCACCTGACGTCGAGTTGTGTAGTGGTGCAATCCTTTCCAACCCTGGAATACATATTCCGGAACTGTGGGCAGATGGTGTCCCATCTGGAGAACAGCAGAGTTTACCAAGAGGTTGGTCCCTTGGCAACTCAAAATCAGGCTTGCTCTGTCATGGAAGGGCTGAGGTATTCGAGAAAATATCTCGGAGAAGCGGCAGATGGATTCCTTTGCACGGACCGAGGAAGACTTCAGGGGAAGAAGTCAATACAAAGACCTGCTATCAAGACTAATAGAGAAATCTTCCACCCGCAATCTTGAAAATCGAATCCAGATCACCAAGATTGTATGCTTCGCGTTTGGGAGCTCTGTCAGGATGGACATGGACCTTCCCCATGAGCCAAGGATCCAGCGCCAACATGTGCTCGCAATGGCTCAGGAGAACCGACAAGAAAGTCTTGGACCAAAATGGATGGAAGTAATGTATGATCCGCATGGCTGCAGGGAGGTTAACAACGACAGTCTTGTCTTCTTCATCCATCCCAATACGTATATATGGGCAATAATGGCCGATAACTGCCGACCGGCCTGCATTATTTGCTATTTCGAGGTTCTCAACGGACAACTCCCTGCTCAATACAGGGGTGCTTTGGGTGCAGTAACCACCCTGGAAGGTCACGGCATATACAGCGCATGGATTGAGAAATATAATCCTGAACTGCAGTACCAGAAGAGGGTGCGCTATATGGCCCTTGTGGAGTATGACAAGGTGACATTGACAGACATTTCCGGAGGCATATTTCCAGAGCACGATGACAACTACACAACGATGTCGCAAGAGATGGTGATGTACATCAGGAGACCGGGGACTCGATGGGGTGCAGAGGCGTGGAGTAAGAGGAAATGGCTAGAGGAAGTTTGCAGAGTAAATAGTCACATAGAGGCCTCCCGTTCTCAAGGCTGTCGATACCTTGTGTAACTAGGTATGAAACATAGGAACACTGAGTGGAGTAATGATCCACGCGTCGAGAAACGTTGAAGTTGATGGCCAAGATAGCCAAGTGACCCTGGGGAGTCAAGTAGAAGAAAAGAGAGCGGGTTTGAGCAGGTGTAGAATGGTGCTTTAGTTGCAATCGCTTTTTTAATCGAACAAAGACCTGCCTAGCTGCCGACCACTATAAGTAAGACTGTCTGTTAAAGATAGCCCCGTTGTTGTATGTGACAGTCTTGCAAGGAGCCCCTGATCTACCACTTGTGTTTACGGAGCTGCAGTATCCGCTGCCTCCAGTCTCGGTTGCTAGCTGATAAGATGGTGCATTAGAGATGGTAGTGGTTGAGTCTACTTCCAAGGGTCCGACCATATCATCGGGATCCCCAGCCTAGGCGTCCTAACGTGGTTTGTTAGGACCACGAAGGATTACAGATAGGTACCCTAGGGTACTCGAGTATAAGCACTGAAGTTGCTACGATACTACCGAATGAGGTTAGATCAGCTCGGTCATGGGACAAGCATCATGACCCCCACTTCATTCATAGGCACATGCCACCGACTCACCTGAAAGATGGTATAACTACATGTCCCATTCCAGAAACTCGTTGAATACCCCGGGGATCATACAGGAACTGGCCCGAATGCCTGCATAAGAGTGAAGCCTGCTGTGCGTGATGACTGCGAACATGAGCGCATCTCACGAGCTTCCGATGGACCTCCCCATCATCGACCTGGACATCTTCCTCGACCAGCCCCACGACTCACCCGCCGTGATAGCAGAATGCAGCAAAGCCGCTGAGGCACTCATCACATATGGCGCGCTCCTCCTACACGACAGCCGGGTGTCAGAACATGATAACGACGTCTTCCTCGACCTACTGGAAGACTACTTCGCCCAGCCGGAGGAGGCGCTCAAGAAGGACGAGCGTCCAGAACTGAGCTACCAGATTGGTGCGACGCTGGAGAACACGGAGAAGCCCAAGTGTGCCGTCGACGAGCCGTGCCTGGATGTCATCAAGCGGTTAGCACCGGATCAGAGGCCGCTCGATATTATGGGTCATCAGCCGGATCCGAAGTGCAGGTTCTTCTGGAAGATGGTGGAGGAGCCACCGTATGAGACCGAGTTTCCCGGGCTGAACGCGGCGAATGTCATCCCCGATGCGCCTCACATCAGGTGGAGGTGGGAGCCGACGATGAACCAGTGGGGTAACTCGATGAAGAACGCGTGAGTGAATGTTACACCATCTTGGCCTCAATCCCCCACAACTGATATGGTGAGAGGCAGGGTTTCCGGCCTCGCAGAGATGGCAGCAGCCGGGCTGGGCCTACCCGAGTCGACCTTCAAGGACGCAGGACGTTACGGACCACACATCCTCGCACCGACATCGTCGGACCTCCAGAAGTACGGAAAGAAGGACACGATATTGGCTGGTTTCCATACGGACCTGAACTTCCTCACCATCCACGGCCGCTCTCGTTATCCGGGCCTGCACATCTGGGCCAGGAATACCGGTAGGCGCATCCCTGTGAAGATCCCGCCCGGCAACTACCTCCTCGTCCAGGCTGGAAGACAGCTGGAGCATTTAACAGGCGGGCTTGTCAAGGCGGGCTACCACGAGGTGGTGGTGAATGAGCAGACGTTACAGACCATCGAGTACAGGAAGGAGGGATCCCCCGATCGGCCACTTGTCAGGATCTCGAGTACTTTCTTCTGGCACCTGTCGAGTGACTTTGACCTGAAGCCCATCCCTGCGCTGTCGCAAAGGGCAGAGAAGTTGAGGCTAGAGCAGTTGAACCTGGGAAGAGACGAGGGCGAGGACGTCGAATATCCGGCTATGAAGGTCGGACAGCAGGTCCAGAAGTGAGTTGCCTATCCCTACTGAGATTGATGAGTGAGACCAGAACTGATGCGATTTGCAGCGAGCTCAAGCATATAGCTCTGATGGCTTGAAGCCCACGATGCTGCTTCATCATGGAATGCCTTAGCCATCGCCTTCGCACCCATTTTGGAGGTCTATTTGCATATATATAGATCACATCACGCACAGAACCATGTTCGAGGACGATCAATAGTAGGATACGTGAAGGGACACCGTATTTAGAGGATACTCAACCTCCCCAAATAGAATAGCATTTCCTCTAGTTGCCGCTCGAGTCTTGCTACTGTTATCAGGGAGTTTGAGAGGTTCGTCCTCACAAAAAAGCAATCTTGTCGACATGATATGAAGAGCGGGACGACATCAGTCATTCATCACTTCCATACCGGGCAAGCATCGGTAGTTTGTTTGTTCCATGTCATTCTTGTATGACAGGCCAGCGTATAGGTCGTCGGAGTATTTTGGTTAGGGAATGCGCTGGTAGCAATCTCCGTCGATGAGTGGGAGAAGACTGGAGAAGACTAAGGGTGAAGTCTCAAGTAGAGAAGTATGGGAAGGATGTGTCGAGGACGAGTCCTTCGAAGCGTCCGGACAAAATCCAAAGCAACAGCGTCACAGTACCGATCCGCCAAAAGAGAAAGGACTACCACTTGCTGGTGGACTAACCGTACTTTATTTTTCAGTAGCAGATATATCCATCCTGTCTATTACGAAAGCGTGAGCCTCCATACAATCCCAAGAAAACACCCACAACGCCCCTTGTTCCAATCATACATTGCTGCATCCCCTCACGACCTGGCGCCAACGACAGGGCACACCGCACCCGCAGCAGCATGCGAGACGTCAGGGTGCTGGGCGACCTTGCCCTTGTGGTGTCCGATCTGGGCCTTGGTGATGGGGCACACAGCGTCGTCGGCCTGACCCTCGGTGGTGGGGTGGTCGGGGGGCAGGATGGTGGTGGCGGGCCCGATGACGGGGCAGACCTGGTCGTCCAGCTCCTTGGACTTGGGCTCGTCGACCAGGGACTTGAGGGCGGGGCACCGCCCAGCATCGGCGGAGGAGGTCGCGTCGTTCCTCGCCTCGCTGGGGACAGGGACGGCTGGGTGCTTGTGCAGGTTGTTGTGGTGGTCCGTCTTTGCGCCGACGATGGGGCAGGTCTGGCCTGGCTTGGAGAGGTCGATGTCTGGGTGGGAAGGGGGCAGGACGTCGTTGGTGGTGCCGACGACGGGGCAGATTCCTGGTGGAGACATGTTGGCAGAGGAGGTTGGTTTGTGTTGTTGTTCTGTGTTTGTTGGGTGGTAAGTTCGACGAGGCGAGGATGGGATGTCAGAAAGCTTGCATGAGTTTGGATGGGACGAGAAATGGAATTGAAGTAGAAGGAGACGGAGGGGTCCCAAGTTGTGGAAGGATCTCGAGGTCTCGAGCTATCAAAGAGCACTTGCGCTAGGCAGCTGGCAGCTCCTCCTGTCAGGCTATAACGTGCCGTAATTAGTGTGCAGTGACTGGCCGCTTATACCAGTGGCCTCAGATCGACCCATTCAGCCAGCCAGGTACTACCAGGCTCTCATGATTCACCCCGCCTATTCCACAACGATTGGGTGCTTGGCCTTGTCTAGGGACTGCCAATACACGCCACTCGTTGGCCTTCACCATGGACTTCCATGTACAAATCTTGAGACCCCATAATTCATCGTCATGGTCGCTTGTTCCGATTGACTGCAACTACCTCTGCCTTAGGTATATAACCCGGACGTCGTGGCGATACATCAGAGGAGGAATAATTCAGGAGAAGGAGGAGGGTTCTGCTCAGGGGTGACATTATGATGTCAAAAAACTGCCCCGCCATGTTTGAGTTGTGTCCAATTAGCTCCCAGGAGTAAGTCAGCGCAAATGGCCGGATCCTCGTTTTCAGGGTTGCGACCCACAAGGCGATGCTCTTCCGTGGCAGGGGTCTTTGACGATCAATCCTTCGTCCTTATCGTATCTCGTACCTTATCAACTGCCCCGTAAGTCTCATCGGGAACGTCCACTAAGTGCACATGCCTGTGTGTATAAGATGTTAGGGGGCCGTGCAACTACCACATATATATGTAAAAGTATGTAGTGGTATGCACTCATAATATGTGCGAAAGCTCCTTATGGCTTATATTCGAATCTGTACTTCCCGGGCCGCATACAGAGCATTATATGGGAATCTAAGTATACATATGTGGGATATCTTATCTTGCAGTCTTCACTTCATCTACAGCATGATGCTGGACGCCTCATCAATGAGTACTCATACCACTAGGCACCCCAAGAGGTCAGATAGGCAAGAGTCCGTCATGGCATATCTCGGGTGACTCGTACTATATAACAAGCGGGAAAAGAGGCAAACCATATAAGTACATAGGATACATCCAGCACACCAAATAACTCTACGGTGTCCAGTTATACCACCCCATATCAACCTCATCTATGGTACCCCACTTCCTCACCAACTCCGCTTTCTTATCCTCCAACCCCTCAGTGTCCAGAATCTCAACGACGTTCCGATACGCACTATTGAGAGCCCCAATGATCCACGCATGCCCAGAACTCAGCGCCTCACCTCCCCAGTGCATATGCCCGCCCTGCGCCGGCGTCATCAGGTACGGCATGACGCTGCCGAACTGCTCCGGCCCAAAGATGGCGAACGCCCCGGCCGAGTACGCGGACTGGTACCAGTCGTACGCGTGGGCGCCCTCGAGCTGCCCGGAGAGATAGTCATACGACACGTTGTGCAGCGACGCCAGGTTGCGGAGCGTGAGCGTGACCAGTTCGCCGAAGCCGTCGGGCTGGTAGGGCGCCTGCGTGGTGGGGTTGTGTACGTTCAGGTAGGACCCCAGGCGCGAGGCGTCCTGGGCCCATGCGTATGAGGCTATCATGGTCCCTGGTGCGTCGGTGATGTTGATGCCGTACGATGGGTAGACGCACCGGCGGATGGGCAGGTCGGTGAAGGACTGTCCGCCTTTGAATTGGCCGGTTGGGAGGTTTTGCCACCTTTCAGGACCGATGCATCAGAAAGAGACTTTCATTGAGAGTGTCCCCTAGTTTATCCTTCGTGGTACTGGGGTGTGGGGAGGGATTTTGCGAAACATACCACCGTGACTTGAATTTGAATCCGATCTTGGTGGATGGATCGTAGCTAGGATTCACGAAGTCAGCTGTGGTGTCTCTCGTCTTATTTTGTAGCAACGCCGGGATGTATTGCTTTACCTCAACTTCCTAATGGCTTGTGTCTGAAAATAGTCCAGGTTGAGCCCCGACAAGTCGATTGCTTGGAGGGCACCGAGAGGGACCGTGGAGATCACATGTGCGTAGGGCTTCGTGGTCCCATTGACAATGATGTTTAGGGTGCCATCTGCAGCATTGCTAGTAATAGCCGTAACCCTGCTGTCAAGTATGGGCTTATTCTTGACAATCAGGTTCATTCCCTTCGTAATCATATCCATCCCGCCATTGATAGCGGTCCACTTGTTGATATCAGCACTCGTGAATATCCACTCCTCCAAGACGGACTGAGACATGGACATCGCGTCATAGTGGCCAGTGGCATCATTGAGTGCCTCGAGCCAGTCGATCTCGGCATTCGTAAATCCCTGTGTGAGGAGATACTCGCGGACTGAGTACGAATCGTATTTCATGAGTAAGTTGAACCCAGTCGTGAAGTTTGCCGAGAGAGCGGCGGTCAGTTGTTGGATCGCCTGTGACCAGACTGTAGAAGCAATCTCCGCATCAAACTTTGCGTCTACCGTCCCGTTTGCATATGGGAGCTTGACATTGAACCTGTTCGGACTTGTAGGATCCTGGCCTGGGGCAAGGACGCCATTGACCTTTCTAAAGGTATTGGCTGCTGCGAAGATGTAAGGAATCTGGTGGACTTGATTCTTCGAAGGTACACGCGTGTTGATATATGGGATCAAGCTCCAGTTCGCGGAGCCAATAACGCGATCCATATAGCTCATCGGCGGGAACCGCATTGCTCCTACGTCCTGCATGTGGATCTACGGTCAGCAAAGGTGAGGGACAAGGTCGCGATGTGCTCACGTAGTAATCATAATACGCGGGACTTTCAGGGGTTGAGTTGTCCCATGCCGCTTGATCAAAACGATAGGTGTAGATCCTTCCACCGATACGGCCGGATGCTTCAAAGATATCATAGTCGATTCCGAGAGAATCCAGCAGGATGGCAGAGTATAGACCAGCGGCTCCTGCTCCAACGATTCCGACCTTCAACGGAACCCCAGCCGGAGTTGGGCTTCTGGTATAGTTGCTATAATGGGATGAGCCAACTATTTCCTTGAAGAAAGCTACCCGAGGGTTCGCATCTTGTCCGCCATCTGTCGGACCAGTAGACGCTGCCTGTGGTTTGTTCTCGGCAAAATATCCTGAAGAAGCATGTGCAGATTCTAGGAATAAGGCAACCACAAGCCAATAACAAGTAGACGACAAAATCGTGAAAAACATATTATAGAGAACAACAAGAGGCCTGTACGATGTTGACCCTCGGGAAGGCTACAGTGAGACCCGCACCAGGACTCAGGATGGATGAGCATTGACTCTAGGCATAATTATATGCTTCCAGATGGTTCATGTTCATCATCGGTTGCTCTGACTAGTATACATATACCGCTAGTAAAATCTAACACAATCTATATCACATCGCCCATCCGAGTCAATCGAGAATGTCATTGTCATTGACGCATAAATGACTCGGATCAAAGCTATAGGGTATCGGACGCTCATATTGCTGACGAAACTAGAAGCTATCAACAGTCACTTATAGCCAAGTCGATCCAAAACATCGTTTGAGGGTTATTGCTTTTCCGCGCGGCTTATCTGAAGAGGCTACCTGTTGGGAAGCGGTCACAGGTAAGATCTGCTCAAGAGTTCGCGTAAGACCTATATATATAGTTTATATGGTGGCACTCTGATTCCGCGCCCGTGCAATGTAAGTAAGATCTTTTAGGACGGAAAGTCTTTCGTTGAATTTTGAAACTGTGTCGAAATCTCATGCCCAACACCTGCTCATTCTGAAGCCAAATCTGGACCTGGAGCTGCACTGCCGGGCTGTGCAGGCTTGAGCCCCGTGTGGCCAACATCGTTGGTCGTGGGCAAGCTTCCAGTCCCAGAAATCTCCTCCTCCAAACTCGTCTCGGTTATTGGTAGACCGCTATCTGAGGCAACAGGCGCCTCGCCTGGCGCAACGCCCTTTTTGTGTGCTGGAGCGCTCTCGGCGCCGAGGCCTTTGGCTGTTTCGTTGGCTTTTGTGTCAGTCGCCAGGGGCCAACCGAACGGGTTGAGAATAGATGTCAGTGCTTACCAGCTGCTGTCTTTTTCAGGAACTTCTCGCTCGGCACTTGACCGCCCGCGGTTTTGTCTGGTGCCATGGCTGCTGTAGGGGTTGGTATATCTGGGCAAGTGACTGATGTCGACGATTGACTTGGTTTAAGTAGCGTGTAGGATTTGGTTATGAAGAATAGGTTTTGTTCGTAGATACCTAGGTAGAAATTACAAAAGCAGAATTCATACCTCTCGGGTTGGGAAACTTTTGGTGTACATACTATGTAGATTATTCACATACTTAAGTAGGTACGCTTCGGGCCCCTCGACGTTGCCAACATGTTAATACTTGTCTTGACCCTTGTTGGAGACTATGCGCGACGTCACATCCGACCATGAGAGTAACAGCTTGACGTCACTTTGCCACTTCTGGTATCATGCCTGAAACAAACTTGAGGTTTCCAGAAATGCCGCTGAGGCCAATCGAAGATCTCTTGGAAATGCCCCGGGTTTGGCGACTGCCCGTTCGATGTTGGAGGTCTGGGTCTTTAGTGGGCACCTTTGACCAGGGGTCTGAGATTGCATTCTCAGTTGCTGTCAATGTAAGTTTCATCTCTCTGCTGTCGGCAAGTTCTGTGCACCAATGGTTACAAGTTCCTGAAATACCATGGCCGAACCAATGCTGATAGTCATCGTGGCCCTTATAAAACTGACAATCAGCCAACCGGTCGCCCAAAAGAAAGACAAAGTAGGCCTATATATAAATCCGCCATTACAGAGTGGTGCGTAGATACATAAGTCAACCACCCTGTAGATCGCCCACCCCTATTGTTCGCCTACTCTTCCTCACCGCTACCTGGAAGCCTACCCCCTTTATTCACTTATATATATTTCAGCCAATTCCCAACCGAATTTCTTCAAACTTTGA
>LKEB01000107.1:0-56240 GCA_003795295.1 Cytospora leucostoma
ATCCTATAGTATATAATATATATAATATATTATAAGCTATAGCTTCTTTTTAAGTAATGCTTTTAATAGCTCTTCTTAATGCCTCTATACTATGCTAGTATAATAGAAGGTAGCTATAATTAGATACTTAATTAGTTACTATAATATCTACTATCTATAGGAAGGTAAGCATTACTGCTACTATAGGATAGAGCAAGTGATAAGATACGGTGTTTTAGCAGCAAATTTCATCTCTCCCTTTGCTACCTTTTCCCTATGCTTCCCAGCGCTCCGGTACCATGTGGCCCTATGAGCCCCAATAGGTGGTGGTCATTCAGCCTATACCTCCTACCTTTTTCGCTCTGAAGGATCAAGCTTATATTCAGCCCGTCAGATCAAATTTGTGAGCTTCCTATTTCAGTCTATCGAGCTGGCTCCAAGTTCGTCTCGTCCACTGATAGGTCGCATAGTAGAGCCCGCTTAGGTGGATGACCACTACAAGGATTTGGCGACATGATGCGCTTAAGGCGATGATAATATCCCGTGTGCGCTCCCCCTGACCTTTGAAGTGTTCGTCTCCTGACTAACACCAATCATCGCCCTTCGGCAACTAATGGACCTTTGCCGGCCGACCACCTGACCATTATGGAATTTAGTGGTCTTGTGGTATTTGATCATGAACAGATTTCCAACCTGGGCAAGACATGCATCATGTTGCAATGATCTATCTCATCGTGAAATGACCATACCTCTTCATAGAAACCTGTGATAGTATCTCCTCATGGTGGCTGGCATGCAGATAGCCTCAGCTGCTGTAATCCACTCACAGCACAGAAAGCCGGGCGAATTGTTTCGATTGATCACAGACCAGTCACGCAGCACGTGTCATCGTGTGCCATTATCATGATGCTTCATGTGCCCCTTTAACACATTGTGGTAGTGGCATTCGTTTCTCCCATGGGCCCGGGGAGCTCTGTCAAAAACGTGCTCTGGTTGGTGATTTTCTATATAATCACCAGGTAATGCCCTTCGAGTGTATTATAGGGCCACGTTATTTATTGCTGCTGCTGCTGTGTATCGTTTGCACCATTGTAGTGCCTGGTCGTTTCACTCCTTCATTGTCTCTGTAAATATTGTTCGACGACTGTTTCCGCTATTGTACATAAAAAGAATCATACAGTACCTTACAAGAGCATGTGTACAATGAGATCTAAGGTCTCCATGGCTCTCCTCGTCAGCTTGGCGATCGCTCCTCTGGCAGCAGCCTGGGCAGCTCCATCCTACTCCGGCTACACTCTGCAGTGGTCCGCCACCTTCCCATACGCAGCGGGCCAGCCTCCTGGATCTGATTCTTGGAATACAATAACCGGTTACCCTGGTGTTAACAACGAGTGGGAAAAGTATACGTCGTCCTCCGCCAACGTCCAGTGTTCGGGCGGAGGAACGTTGCAGCTTGTTCCTTGGAAAGACTCATCCACTACCTATGGATGGACCAGTGGAAGGATAGAAAGCACTTATACCTTCACTCCCACGGCGGGTGTGGTCACTCGTGCTGAGGCATATATTCGCTTTGGCACCAATGATATCTCTACCAAGCAGGGAATCTGGCCAGCCTTCTGGATACTGGGCCAGTCCTTCCGACAAGGTGGTAGCTGGCCAGCCTGTGGAGAGTTGGACATCATGGAGACCATCAATGGTGTCCTGAGGGGCTATGGCACTGCACACTGTGGGACATACCCTGGCGGGGTTTGCAATGAAGGCACAGGCATCCAAGGGTCGATCGCTATCCCGGACCAGAGTTGGCACACCTGGAGGATCGAGTGGGACCGCAGGTCCAATAACTGGAAAACGGAAACCATTACATGGTATATGGATGGCACAGTGTTCCAGACCATCACAGGGAGTCAGTTAACGGAAGATATTTGGACCGCCTTATCCCATTCGGCGTTGTACTTCATATTGGACGTTGCTGTTGGTGGCGCTTGGGTGAGTAAATACCACGTCAAGCTGTCATGATCGTCCAAGCTGACAAGTGGTTACCACAGCCTGGATATCCCAACTCAGCGACTTTAGATGGATACGGGGCTATGATGGAGGTCGCCTATGTCGCGCATTACGTGACTTAGAAGGTTTCGAGCGCTTGGCTGGGTTATGAGGGCGATAGAAGATTCGGAGTTTGCTTGTTGTATATACTTTGAAATGAGGCTGGGACTGAATCTAGTAGTCAATGCCCAGGTGCCCGCCATAGGCATCTTTGTCGCGCCGCCCATTTGATCTCAACCCACCTGTAAGCCTACCCATGCTGGATTGATTCGGTAGATGAATCTGGAGAGCACGACATTTTGCAAGCTGAGATGTTCTTCTCTCCTCGCCGCACAAAGGGTCTCTTTCCTCCCGGCTTGCCTGCTTGGTGTAAGTCGACCGTGCTGATTCAAGTGCTAATAGATCCAGCGGAAGTACATATAGGCCCGAAATGCCATAGGATATTCTTTCGGTGCCACATAACCCCCCAAGTGACCCGGCTCGCCTGTCACCGGATACCGCTTCAGTACGCCGCCGGGCAAAGCCTGCTTCTTGCTCGCAGTGGTCACGGGGTTGTTGATTCTCAGAGCATATCAATGCTCAAAACGCTTCTGGTTCTTGATTGTAAAGTCGTCCCTCCGGTACGGCCACACTGCAACCTGCAAAGCGAAAAGCGGGAGAGGCGGTACTGAGTAGCTCGCCCACAAGGCGAAGCCAGTCAGTAGAAGCCATGTCCATCGCCAGGATTGGCAATTGACCTTGAGCGAGGACGCCCGCAATGCGGTACGGCTATTAGCCGCAGAGAAGCCTCGAGTGCAACAGGATTATGAAGTACCTGAAACACGGGAATGCAACAGTAGACGTACATGTGTAATCATATATGTATGCACTAGTTATACCAGTAGCAAAGAAGGGAGATAGTGGCGCATATCCGTAGGCGGTTGTGAACTCGCGTCGTTGTTCAACACTATTCTAGCAGGATCGCTGAGGGCAATCCACTTTTGCTAGCATAGCCGCCAAATAACGAACATCATGCCAAGTGCAGACACGAGACGTGAAGTAGGTGAGGACATGAGCAGCCGAGGCTTGTTGGCTCGGGCCATATGATACGATGTAGCATGCACACGAGAGACTGTCTACTCATGTAACGGCAGAAAGCAGAAGACTGACACCGTAATCGTTGGCAAATGCAGAAAACGCGATATTTGCCGCTGTTTGGGGTGGGGTGTAGGTGACTGCGCTCACGGGAGGGAGCATAAACCCTTAGAGAAACACAGAAGGCCATTGCGATGTCTTGTAGGGTGGGAAGATGTCGAGCTACGAGCCGATGAAGCAGACCCGGCTATCATTAGGCCCATGTACAGCAATGCACAGCAGAGGAAGAGGCCGAAGACGGAAGACGGAAGACGGAAGACGGAAGACGGATGCCGGCTACAGCAGAAGGTTGTTGGCAAGGTCCGTGTCGGGTGTTGAAAGCGACGCCCGCCAGGGTTGCCTTCATCGCTATAGGTGCCGACTGCCGAGAGGCCTTCAACCAATGATGATGCCATCAACGCCGCAGTCTTGCCGTTGAGCCAGATGTCACATCAAACATGGAGCCATTGCAAATGGATCTTCTTCAGTTGTGCCTCACTCACAATTGATCAGCCCGTAGTCAAGTGCGAATCCTCGTGGAAGGTGACTTCAATAATGAGGCAATTGACTCGGAACATTTTGAAACTGGCCTTACACATCCTTGAAAGATATGAATACCCATCTAGCTGGCCTTCTTACCTTGATACCTACCTAGGTAAATACAGAAGCCGCACCTATCATCAAGCACAACTTGCAAGTTTGAGTTTACCCACGCTATACAGATCCTCACTTGGTTCGGCTATCGTGGGGCGACGGCGGACGAATGATTTCGCGGTGTTGGGTATGTCTTGTAACCATGTACTGTAATCATGTACTACAGCAAAGTATGTAGCATGGCGGAGTGAAAGATTATCATCCTGTCGGCAACAATGCACCCTGCTTACCACTCCACTCTGCGAACCCGGACCAGGTCTTGCATGCACCGTGGTTGTGGAACCTCGGCCCCCTGAGCTTATCATACTTATGATCTTCATACAAAGGACCAATGGCAAAGGCGAAATTACTTATATGCCTCCGCACTCCGTACCTCGACCTGCCTACTTAGGTATGTACTTATCAGTGGTTTCTCGAAGGCGGGTTTCCTCCAGCATCTGCCTATGAACCGTTGACGAGGTGACCGTACCTAGCACCACCCTGAGTACAATCAAGTACATTCCTACAACTGTGATGCTCCCGAAGTCTTTGCTGCCAGGCCACCCGTCTTGACATGGTATATGTAGTGTACACAAGTCAAGCGCTGCTACGGGGCGATGTAACCGACGCTGGCATACCGGCTGATTGAGCAGTTCTCTCGGCTACTCCTTGATCATAACAGTGCAAGGAGGGTGCTGCCCCATCATGCGGATCCACACGTTGAGCGGCTTTCTGCATCTTCGCCGATCCACGTCGCACTCGTGTTGACGTTATCCCTACTACTTCCCCCCCGGGAGGGGGGGGGGCGGTCTCAGGAGTAGAAAAGCCCAATCATTATGCAGTGAGGCCATCTCCTTGACATCCTTGGACCTGCTCCCTGTCCTCCGTCTTCCTACAAAGCGCCCCTCAACAGCCTGAGCAGGCAAGATGAGGCCCTCAACGTCAATGCTCCTCTGTTTGGGCCTGGCAGCTTTCCCAGCAGCCACCGCTGCTTCCTGGCATAAGCCCGCAAACGTCCCTCCACGCACGATAGCCGGCAACGCCAGGATCTTGAAGCGCGAGATATCCGGCATTACCTACAACGTCTACGAACATGCGGCCACAAACTCTACCATCGAGTACGTCGAGGACAGCGGCATCTGCGAGACCACGCCCGGTGTCAAGACATACTCGGGATACCTGTCCGTGGGCACTAACATGTCCATGTGGTTCTGGTTCTTCGAGGCGCGAAATAATGCATCCACCGCCCCCCTCGCGTTGTGGTTGAACGGTGGGCCGGGATGTTCTTCCATGATTGGACTGTTTCAAGAGAACGGTCCGTGTCGCTTTGTCAACGGCAGTGATGAGCCGAGCTTGAATCCCTACAGCTGGAACACCTATGCCAATACGTTATATGTTGACCAGCCGATCGGTACTGGTTTCAGTTTTGGTGATGATGAGGCCACGTCTACCGTCACCGCCGCACCATTTGTGTGGAAACTCCTGCAGGCTTTCTTCGACGCGTTCCCAATCTATGAGAACAGGGACTTTGGGCTTTGGACCGAGAGCTACGGTGGTCATTATGGCCCCGAGTTTGCCGAGTACTTTGAGACTCAGAACAAGGCCATCGCCAATGGTACTATCGAGGGTCAGACCATCGACCTCGTTGCCTTGGGCATAAACAACGGCTGGATCGACCCAGTCATACAGTATGAAGCCTATGTGGACTTTGGTCACAACAACTCATGGCGGCAACTTATCAACGACACGCAGTACACTGAACTCCATCAAGCCTACCAGACAAAGTGTCTACCCCTGTTGGAACAGTGCCCCAGCGAGACGGGCACAGACAAGGCTTGCTACAATGCTGATGATAGCTGCTATGATTACGTCGAAGGCGTAGTCGAGAACGGGCCGCCTGACTATCCGGATTTTGATGCTTATGATATTCGCGAGCCATCCGACGATCCCTACCCCCCAGAGACCTATGTTACCTACCTTCAGCGACCGGATATCCAGAAGGCTATCGGTGCTCAGGTCACATACTCGGAGTGTCCGGATGCGCCATACTACAAGATCGCCAACACGGGAGACGATGCCCGCTCGTTCCTCGATACGCTAAGCAAGGTTGTCCAGAGCGGCGTATCGACCCTGATATGGGCCGGTGATGCTGACTGGATATGCAATTACCTCGGCGTTGAACGATCCGTCAACGAAGTTGTGTACGGCGGCGCGGCCGAGTTTCAGGCTGCCGCGCTCAAGGAGTATAAGCTCAACGGCACGTCGTATGGACTTTTCAAGACAGTCGACAACCTTAGCTACCTCCAGGTACATGCAGCTGGGCATGAAGTAGCTTACTATCGTAAGTCCGGGTCGGATACCAATGCGTCCTCTTGCTTGGAAATCGAGTACTGACAGGCGGCGTGATCGTATAGAACCAGAGATTTCGCTCCAAGCCTTTTGGCAGATCATGCAGAAGCAGCCTCTGATATCTACGTGATCCTAAAGGGGAGTCCATGAAAGTTACGGGGAAGCAGCATTCATCATGGTTAGCTGCACATGGAGGCTGCAGTGACCTGTTCGTTCGGCCTTACCTGGCCCAAGAGATGGGACAGGGACCTTCTTGAGAGGACAACTGGATTGATAGACACATACAAGCAGTCCTTCAAATGCTAAATGCCAAGCTGCGTGGGCCAAGCTACATACAGTAAGGTCCCCCATAATCCATAATATGCTTAGCTTCCTATCATCGTGCCTCTTCCTGGAAACGATCCTTGCCGTTATATGCAGGCCCGCCCACATCTTCATCACCCTGTGCACGCTCAATACGCTTTTCCCTCCTTCCAGATAGGCAAGTGCCTAAGATCCCGCCGCTCGAAATCCACTTTACCGTTCTCGTTCACCCAAGCACCATCGTCGAGGGCATCGAACCCTGCTTTCGCCAGCGACTCGATCTCTTTCTTACTAAGGCCGTAAACGTCCCGCGGCAGCCATATCACCGGCGTCTTACTTGTCAGGCTCGGATTCTGGTAGGCCTTCTTGATATCTTCTTCGCTGTACGAGGGTGGCGGATCTGTCTCTGCCGCGGTGCGAGCGAGAAAAGCACTCATGGCTTTGTGGGAGGCGTAGACGTTGGGCTCGAGGAATCGTGCAAGGTGGGGGACAGCTTTTTGGGTTATATGAGCTCGGCGTTGGACGAGGAGCCGCTGGTGCTCGTCTGCCTGTCCCTCTTCTGCCGCTGCTAGCAGTGGGCCTTGCTCTCCATCCCCATCACCTGCCAACAGTACCTCCTCAGGGAAGTGATCCTCCAGTGGGTTGAGATAGCGGTTGGTGAACACGTGGTACGTAACGGTCGCAAGGAATAGTAC
Source organism: Cytospora leucostoma (assembly GCA_003795295.1). NCBI lineage: Eukaryota > Fungi > Ascomycota > Sordariomycetes > Diaporthales > Cytosporaceae > Cytospora > Cytospora leucostoma. The sequence goes on from LKEB01000107.1 coordinate 7,116, forward strand.
GACTAGCATGATGGAAGGGCCCTTAGCGTTGCGCAACCCAAAAAGACCGATAAGACACAGCTCGCCAATGTACACGCCGGCCAGGAGCTGCTGCAAGGCGCGGGTGTAGCACTTGCCCCTTGTCTCGATCTTCGGCACGACCATAAACAACAGGGTATACTTATAGCTGAGATAGAACAGCGACAGCCCTACGGCGGCGAAGCCTAGCACCAGCGGAGAGATGCAGCTGTAGGCCAGCGCTATAACGGCGAAATTGGTGAACTTGGGGTAAACTTTGCCCCAGGCTATGCCCTTCAGGCTCGTGTACTGCTTGTACTTGTCACGAGGGGTTTTGTAGATGAACATCTCGTAGAAGATGTACTGGAGCAGATCCGACCAGTTCATGATATTCTTGACGGAAGAGCCGAGGCCTTGTATGATGAAGTAGGTCAAGTAAAAATTGGACGAGGTCGGCAGGTTATCGGCAAGCAATTGGGGGATGTGGTGTGGCTCGTTGATGATCTTGGGGATGAAGGCTGTCGCAGAGGAAGAGAGCGCAGTAACAAGGAAGACCTGGACGATCTGGAAGGCGTAGTACCATGTCTGGACTTGCAGCTCGGCCGAGACGGTCGTCGGCTGTCCGGAGGCCTTAGCAACATCTGCCACGCACTGTTAGCTGGTGCACTCCCCTTGTACTTTCAAGGAAGACCTCCGTGGTTGACTTACAGCGCATGATGTTTGGCAGGTAAGATGCAAGCTGACTCGTCAGCAGAGGAGGTATGAAGCCAGTGAGCAGACCCAGTATGGGATCTGGAAGGTCCTTGATCCAGGCAAGCCATGACACGTTGTTGGCGAGGTAATTGACGTTCGAGATGGTGCCGATGATGGCTGTCGGGATGGACCAAAAGACAATCAACAGCGCAATAAGGATGTTGGCGACGGACTTCTTGGACAGACGTTCAGCCTGTGGCATTGCAAGGTTGCCCCAGATGATGTCCCCCGGGACCACACCAATGAGCCGGGACCGGACGGCTATGCCGGGCGGCACCGGGAGGTGAAGCTTTGACTCGCTCCTGTATGCCCTCTGCGCGGCTGCCTGGTCGATGTATTCGACAAAGATGGCGCATCGACCATGTCCATCTGTCCTTTCAGCCGAGTAGGACTCTTGCTTCTCGGTGACTTTCTGCTCTGCCTCCTTGACCTCGCCGCGCAGGTGGTCGATGAGCTGCGCTGCATCTCCACTAAGGTAGTACTGTCGCTCGCGTGGACGCGCACTTTCGAGTACCCCCGGCTCGGCCTCATCGTACGAGGCATCGTCAGCCCCCAAACCTTCTCTCTTGCGAGTTTTTGTGATCTTCTCACTCGCCTGCTTGAGGAAGGCGACCTCGGCGAACTCCAGTTCTATGAGCTTGGCGTCCCTGTTCGCTACGGCGTCGTCAATGGGCTTAGTCTTGGTGACGATCCACTGATGCCTTGCATCGTCGCCAAAGTTCGACTGTGGGTCGTTATCGGACGAGGCTTCCGTCGGTGGGTCAAGGTAGAGTACAGTCCGTGATGAGAGCCGTGATGCGTTTGCTCTTGCCAGATACCAAGCCTGACAAAGGCCAATGAGCCACATGCGCTCCCTCGCGACCAAGACCATCACGAATCCGAAAAAGGCCCAGGCAACCGCGGCGTGAGCATAGAGCCTGTCCTTGTGGCGTACGTTGCCGAAGCCGAGCCTGTCCAGCTGGGAAGCATCTCCACCCCCCGTGGCGTTGATGGGCATCAAGATGGGCCATGTGATGCATACGCCCACGAAGCAGACAAGTACGATAGTTTTCAAAAAGCGCAGATAAAGGTACGCGTCCAGGGATGAGTGCTCCAGTACAAACTTGTCGTCGAGTTGCCTGAAGGTGCGGAACCACTCGAAAGGCTTGAGGCTCGACTCGGGCGTGCGATCTCTGCCGTTTTGTCAGACTTGTGTGAGCTGTACATTTGTGTCTAGAAGACCAAGAAGGAACGCTCACTTCTCAGGTATGACGTCCATATAAGTCCGTGGAGAGTATATCCTGCGAAAGGGCTTTTTGACAAGGAGGAAGATGGCAAGGAGTATGACAGCGCTGATCAGAGACGGGACGAGAGCAGCCAAGATGGCTGGCAGGGAGGCTGATTTGTCTGGCTGGAGGGTAACGAAATCAGAAACGAGTCAGTGATACCCAGTCAGAAGTTATTGGAACAACCGCCGCATTGAGTCCAAAGGTGATGTAGCAAGCCGTAGTTGGGTACGGTGTATGTCCACTTACATCATGGTCAGTCGTCTTGCTACTGTCCAAGGCCGTGACCGCGAAAGGGCGGCGAGTGGGATCCCACGCTGCCGCTGCCGCTGCCGTGGGCCAGAAGACAGATTGACGGCCGGCCATCTTCCAAGCTCTGGAGCAGACAGAACTGCAGTGAGAGGTTGGAGGAGGTTTGGAGACCTGTAAGCGAATATGTGGTTGTAAGTTTGTTGTTGTTTTGTATGTGGAGTCGTGAACATTGAAAGGCATCATCCACCAGTTGACCTGTGCGTGCGTGCATGCATGGCGACGACTTCCATCGCTAAAAGGTGACGTCGGTGGGTCCCGCCTTCCCTGTATTCTGACCAAATGGTGTGCAACCACAAGGAGACGGTAGCCCTAACCCTGTGGGTACCCTAACCCTCTTGACGTCGACCCGCAACAATCTATTTAGTAGATATATAATTTATACGTATGTCTCCTAGAGGGCTTTCTTTCTACTTCCTAGGTACCTTACTTTACGTTATATAGGCACATATGAGAGGGCTATATGGAAGGTTGACTGAGCTCGCTTTGCTCGATTGCTGTGCCTATATCTTTATCTCACCTGGAACCTGGGCGGTCCAAGATAAAACCCAAGACACTCCTGAACAACAATGTAATATTGCATCCATACTATGTGTACATGCTCAATACCATGTTGGAGTCACAGGCCAGTGACGCAGCATCGTGTTGACCGCATGATTCCACTCAAACTCAAAGCACCGCGCCAGTTGATCAGCTTCTTCAGGCGAGGGGTCTCGACCTCCCCACATCTCCGGTCTCAAGGCTTCCAGAGTGGCATATGTCGATACAAGATTGCTAATACTCTAATATCAGAGGAGTCTTCAACTTGATGGTCAATTGCTGTCTCCCAACACTCACTCGTGCACGATCGTATGTAGACAGAGCCAAGCCATATTCCAGCTTCTGTTGCTCTCCGGATCGTTGCGGACTCTGATCTGAGCGTCCGTCAGGATCTCACCGCAGAAGGGGTAATTACTCGTGAGGCCCCTCAGCTCAGTCAGGAACTGGTTGGTGCTGACGTAGAAGTTCCAAGCTTCCGTCATCGGTCCCTGAAATGCCACAGCATCACTCTCATCGTTGCAGCTGGCCGCTATCCTCTCGATTCGGACGAGTTCAGTGAGCGTGTTGATGTTATGTGACTGCAGGGACTCTATCATGCGACGGACGGATCGCTAAGTAGTGAATTGTCAGTCGTGACCCTCCTTGATGTGGTGTTTTATTGGCCAATGCGAAGCCAACCGCGAGCCTAACCTGGGCGCCCGTTCCCTTATCATGCCCGTGGGATGAACGTGTGGTTGGTGAAGATGACATTGTAACGAGCCTTTCGTGTCTATGTTATTGATATTATCATATAGTTTCTTTCTTTCAGGATGTGGGGGTCGGGGGGTGGGGGACAATTGAGCTGTGTGGGAGAGGTCTAGCGAACCTAGGGTAGACTGAGATAACGAGAAAGACAACACCGATGCAGGCACTCGTAAAGAAGAGCTTATATATGTGTGCTCAGGATGCAGTACGCACCGGAAGTTCGCACGCTCCTCACCGATACCTGCCAGGGTCCTTCAAGGCTCCTCCGGCGCAAGCTTCCCATCGAAGCCTGAAGATGACAGTTCCGTGAGCGTATGTGAGCCAACATCCCTCACTGTGAGATATGTGGCTGAGCATAGAAAGGCTCATCCTAGAGAGGACAGTGCCGATACTCTGAATAAACGCGGGTCTGCGGAAATGCAAACCTTGACTGAAAGATGGTCCTGTCCTGTGGAAGCCCCTGTGGTGAGTATCTATTAGATTATGAACAGAGAGGGCTTGGGAGCTCTGAGTTCAACAATGGCTACAACTGTCACTGAAACAGACAGGTTATCTGAAGTATCCACCTCACATGCAATAGATTGTAGCACCTGTGAGCTGTGTCGTTAGAAGTCGATTATCACTCGAATCCAGGCGGTGCATACACAGTTCCGCAAGTCGATCAAGTGCTCCATATATTTGTTGTACCCAAAAGAAGTGTCAGATCCCGTTCGCCTCAGGTAATCCCGATGACGCACGTAATCAGTCGACGGTTCTGCTTCCCACGTTGAGTTGCACACCAGATAGCATGATGCAAGACCTGTAGCTGACGTCTACGTTTAGGACGGGAGGCTCAAGGGTAGAACGAAGGATCAGTGTGCATGTTGATGAGATAGGCCGCAGAATTCCAGAGGCCGTGAATGGTCCTTTTGCGAGTATATGTTCCCACGGCCTGGGCTACGGCTAGACACTTTGGTAGTAATGTACGGCCAATAGAAGCCTAAGCGGGATAACCCAGTGCGCAAACCCCGAGCCGTCAGAGGAAGACGAGGAGGCAAGTGGAAGAAGATGCCAGCACATATGTAACTCAAGATAACAGTTCGAACAGGGTGATATAAGGTATGAGTCTGTAGTGGAGTGGGGGATCAAACATGAATCAGGTATACCGTAGTTTGGCATAGCAGAAACGAGCAAGAGCTAGCCGACCCATATAGGTATCGGCATGAGTGATGGTGGACTCATACTCTAGCAACCTTAGAAGCTCAAGTCAACATCGCTACTTCGGGTAGGCCATGTTCCACGTAGTGAGTCAATTGACGAGAAGCGTATGCGAGGGACTGGCATCGGTGGGAGTATTACTCCGCACAAATGTTGATGACAATTAGTCAAACAAAGTAGCATAATATTCCATGGCGCGGCGATAGGTATCGGTGTCATGTTCTGTACGATGCATTTGACGATCTATACACGCGGCGGAACGTCGCTACTATGTAGTCACACAATCTAGTATACTACTGACATGGGCCTAAGTGAGTAAATACCTCGTTATTGGATGGTTCCCTTCCTGGACAATTCTCTTTGATTATGAGATGTGTGTGTATTTTGGGAAGGTGTTTAGTAACAGAATAGCGGTATGGTTCAGGTCACATCAAGATGCGACTGCGCGCCCTATCATTGATCGCCTGTTAGTAGGGCTGCAGCGACGTGCATGCGTAAGGCTGCATAAGATCGAGATCAGCAGGACGGCGCATAGGATGACTGCAGACTGATATTGGCCAGTAGACATAGACAGGTAGGCAGGCCTCCTCTGGTGAGGCCACGCAATCCCAGCAGTGACTGCTTCCAGGCATACAACATACATAGTCCTTCGCTGGAGTCTAGCCACAGTAAAACTCGGAGGGGCGGCAATATTGACTACGTCCGAAGCCCGAGAGAAGATGAGATTTTAGCTTTGACTCACATGCTTCCACGCAGGAACCCTGGCTGTGCAGTCCCTCGACACTGGACTGTCATCGTCTGCAACCGTACGGCACAGCGTGTTGGCTACATACATATACATACTTGAGTGAGTACCTACCTGCCCACCTGGGTAACATGCTCAAGTATATACTACGATACATGGCCAGTAATCAAGTATCCAGGCGGCTGGACATCATCGCCCATCCACCTGTCGTAGGAACCCAAAGCCCTAAGCAGCCAGAAGAGGAGAATCTCTCCCCTCCTTGTCAGCCACTGTTCTTACCATTACATAGGCGCCTTCAGGGACTACCATTTCAGCTGCAAGGGTTCCAATAGATTTGTGTTAGTGTTGAGGCTGAGCTTCCAGGCCCAGATGTCCAAGCCACACCAATGACCCCCTGATTGCTGAACCATTGGACCCGCCTGAAACACCTCGATACCTATGAGGCTGATAGGGCTGACATTGCCTGGGCACACGATGTCAGACCAAGGGCGTAAGTACGCTTCTCTATACATGCTTTTGCCTGAGGAATATAGGAATGATTTCGTGGCTCGGTCTCTCCGGAGCGTTGGTGTACCCGCTACGACACTGCCTCCCAACAAGCCATCGGGGACACTGGTCCACATGCCCTTTCCAACGGCCCGCTTATCAAGGACATACTGCCGTTGTCGCTGCCCTGCAAGTACCCAGATGCAAGTACTCAGATTACTTGGTTGTCGCAGCACCAAGTTCCAGCGAGTCCAGCTTTGCCAGTGACGGCTGCTGGCTGCCCGACCCAATGCAGAGTCGGTCTGCAGGCGTGGGTGGCAACTATCTAGATCAGGCACACGATATCGGCGCGTAGACGGACGATAAATGGCTGAAGAGATAGGTGGGTTTCCGCCACGGAGTCGTCTTCATATCGCTAGACGGTGGCCCACATCGGGTATGCCGTGATCCGATAGAGATTGGGCAGTGACAACCAACATCGTGGTCGAGCAGATGGTGACCCATGATAAACTCCAACGGTCCTCTGCGTACCGGGGTATCCTGTGTGTACCGTACGGCAACGTGTATCCGGCATCCTCCCCATCAGAAGCCAGCAAGTCATGGATCGCCCGATGCACTCACTCCTCTATATCGCTTATTGCGCGTCCATTGTCATCCACCCCACGGAGTCGCTCTGATATATCCTGTCGCTGTTCGTACTCTTCATAATCCTCGTCGGTCTCATCACCGTCACTTTCCGCGCCATTGCCATCATCACCGACGTAATCATCACTCTCCAGCTTTCCGCCCCTGATAAACATGGTCCATACCCAACCGACAAGCGCAAAGCCGCCAAAAAGTCCCCAGGCAAGTAGTTCGCCCTTTGGCTGGAGTCTCATGGATAGTGTGAACAGACCGCCAGATGCGAAAGGACCAAAGGAGCGGCCTGCTGCCGAGAGAGTCTGGGCTATGCCGTTAAGAGTGCCCAGGGTCTCGTGGGAGGGGGCGGAATTTGTGATCTGCGCGAAAAGGGAGTGGATTAGCAAGCAAGCGACCCACTAAGGCCTACGCAGATAGGATGCTTACAAGCAACAAGACGCAGCTCAGTCCGCCCACGGCACTCAAGTTTTTGAGAACAAGGACCACACCCAATTCTACCAACAACCAGGTCCTACCTGTGCCCCACCCAAGCAGGCCGTCATCGTCCTGGTAACCTACCCAGGGCGCGAGCACCATGCTGATGGCCAAGCCCAGAAGACTGAGACGAAATGTGCCCAGGTTTCCCAAGCGCGCCTTCAGCGGCTCAAACAGCGAAACCTGGAAGAGAATGGTGACCAAGCCGGCCAGGCTCATGCTCACGCCGATGACACTCGGGCCCAGGTCACGGCCTGTGGGTGGCGGGGCTGATGCGAAGATGGGATACAGGCTGTTGAAAGAGATATTGACAACCTGGAAGATGAGGTAGGTAAGTAGGATGCTGAGAGTAGTCCAGTTGAGGATCTGGCGGAGGGTCGAGCGGCGCGACAGGGCGGCGTCCTTGTTGTGCTCGGCGCCATCTTGTGCCTCGGGATCGTGGCGGTGATCGTGGTCGAGGAGGGCTTGATCCTCACCCGTACCTTCGTCCTCGTCCTCGTCCTCGTCTCCGGCGTCAGCCCCCTCTCGGCGCACCGCAACACCGGCACGGTGAGATGCTGGCCAGCGGGAGCTCCACGAGCCTTGTCTCCCCTTCCTCGGGCTAAAACATGAGCAACGGAAGAGTTTTTCCAGCCAGACGAGCCCTTTGATATCGTCTCTCCTGTCGGCCTCGTCCAGGGTCTCGTCAAACCACAGGCCCAAGACGACCACGGCAGCCAGCAATAGGGCAGCACTCAGGACGTTGGGGCCTAGGAACGGCCACCTCATACGGCCACCCGGCTCACCCACGAGCAGCCCACCGAGCGCAGGGCCAGTTATGCCTCCTATCGAATACATGACAGGCAGCCAGGTGAAAGCCCTGCTCTGGTTGCTCCTATCTGTAACCTCGCCCAAGACGGTGGGTACGACGGCAGCGTTGCCGTTCAACAAGCCCATGGCGATGTGGACGACCAGAGCTTGCCAGTACCGCGCGCAGAAGCCAAAGAAGGCGAAGCAGAGGGCGAGGAGCGCAGTGCCGATAAGCATGATGGGCTTTCGGCCAACGCGGTCGGAGAAGTAGCCCCAAAGGAAGTTCGTCATGAGCTGTGCCATTGCGAAGGCGGAGGCTAACAGTCCGACGTAGAGGCCCGCCTGGCCATCTGGAATCTCGGGGAAGGCGGCAACCATTGTGGGGAGATAGGGGCCGATGGAGTTGAGGGCCGTCTGCTCCGCCAAGCTCAGCAGGGCCAAAAGAGCCAGCTGCTTCCAGGGCAGTGGCGTGGCGTCCTTGTTGTTGTTGTTGTTGTTGTTGCCGCCCACACTGCCTCTATTTCGTTTCGCGCCGTGTCCATCGTCATCTTGATCGTATTCGGCATCGTCATCGTCATCGTCTTCATGACCCGGGTACGAGTGCGGCGAGAGGGTGGTCGTGGCCGAGTCGGGGGTGTCGCTGGGCGTCTTCGGAGGCTGAGTCGGGAAGGTGTGGTACCTGTGGGTAGACTGGCGGCGCAGGTGACTGAGAAAGCTGCGCTTGCGAGTCTTGGAGCTGGAGGGATCTTTGGGGAGGTTGAAGGAAGGCGGCGGGGCGCCAGCGTGGAAAGAACCGGCAGAATACAGTCGAACAGGGCGTGCGAGGCCGGGACGGGGACGGGGACGGGGACGTGAGGAGGTAGTGGAGGAGGATGGTGCCGAGGCGGAGGCGGCTGGGGCGATGAAGGACGCCTGAGGCGCCATCGTACACCGGGAGGGGGGAAGGGGAGGAGGAGAGGAGGTGAGGGAGGGAACTGAACGAGTATGCACTATACAACGACCTCAAGATTCATCTTCCTCGCTTATGGAGGAGTGAAGCAAGTGGGAGGAGGTATACCACAGCACGGCGCTGGAGTAGAAAATAATAAGGAGGATTGGAAAAAGCTGTCATGTGATTGGACAGGATGGATAGTGATCGAACGCGAAGGGAATGGGGAGAGTTGATTTTCTATGTGGTGTAGATGCTGGATGACGATCCGGACGACGATCTGGACGACGATCCTGACTGCCGGCCGAGTGAAGATGATGCTCGATGACGATGACGATGCTTCCCGAGGTCCACGGGCAGTACTGTGTGTGGTATGCACTGTGGTAGTACTCAGTACTGCCATGGCTGTGTGGGACACATGTCGTAAAATGTACCTATACCTGCATAGTACCACAGCACGTGCGACAAGCCTTACGATAAAAATATATTTATATATATATATACTACCTAGGTATCTAGGTACTGTACAACCTGGGTGACTACATAGTAGCAAGTTGAAAATACTAGTAAACTTGACCCTCATTATTCCTTTTTATCTACTAAGAATATATCTGCTATATTCTCCTAGATGCAAATATATTGCTTTCTATATTCCAAGGTCATCAGACTGCCCAGGTGGGGAACGGTAACACGCTACCAAGTACCGACCTGCTGAGTAAGGCATTCCGTTAAGAAGCGCCTCCGTCGCAGATTATCTGTAACCAATCAAAGTACAACCCATGGATGATTTAAGATTGGTGCTGCAGCCAATCAATATCAATCAATATCAAGGACTCTTTCATCTACCAATCAGATCCATCGGGCACCAGTCGACAAAACTGTCAGAGACCCTGGAACCTACCGGTACATAACGGAAGACAACCTCTCCCAACGGAAGGCATCCGCATCCATGGATTTGCTTACCATCCTTTTACCGTCCTTTTACTGAGTCACCTAGGACACATCAGGATCGTGCTAGTAGGTGCATATAGCCGTGTTCCATCGGCCCGACGACCAATAGATCCACAGGCCGTTCAAGGAGTCTGCAACGAATTCATCCTTACAAAGAAGGATACATGAACGTCCAATCCAGGCCCAGTGCCTCGCACGATCCCGATAAGACTCCAGATGTCAGTCAGTAAAGGATGCAGGTGCTGCAGGTGCTGCAGGTGCTGCAGGTGCTGCAGGTGCTGCAGGTGCTGCAGGTGCTGTGACTCAGGACTTGATCACGATATCGCCGTCGCTATTTGAGTGCTCGTTCGCTGGTAAGGATCACATTAAATATCCTTTCTGATACCTTATGCTACATAAGAGATCTCCTTTCCTCTCCCGAGCAGTGCAGACAAACCTTCTCCGTCTAATCACTTCCAAGGTTGTGTTTGGCATGGCGGAGCTATACCTAGTAGGCCTGGAGGATGTTTGGCGCTCAGAGCGTCTCATCTTCCGTGCTATCCAGCAGGAAGACTACGACTTTCTCTATAACAATATTGATGCCGACCCAATCACCCAGTCGCTCGCCACACCCTCAATACTCAGGCCACCCCGCAAGGAGAAGCCTGAGGACTGGTTCAAGGGCTGGAAGGAACATGGCTTCTTGTTGGATGTTATCATCTGCCTTCGTCCAGACGTCGGATCCAACGAGAAGCATCTCGAACCGCCTACAGTGCCGGGGACGCCTAGTCCAGAACCAAACCCTATCGGCATGTTGTCTCTCCTCCCCAGTGTCTACGGCCGGGAAGCCAAGAATCGGGCATCTTCTTTCGGCATCACCATCGCACCGCCATTTCAGAGTAGCGGCTACGGAACCGAGGCGGTCAATTGGGCCTTACAGTGGGCCTTCCGACGGGCAAATCTACATAGCGTTCACCTTGGCTCAGTCGAGTACAACACGCGTGCTCATAAGTGCTATCAGAAATGCGGCTTCAAGCTTGATGGGCGGAACCGGCAATGCCATTGGCATGACCGCAAGTGGTACGACCTATACTTGTTTAGTATCCTCGAGGATGAATGGGAGGAGTTGAGGAGGGAAGGGAACTCCGAGTAACAGGGCGTCAATCTTACCACTGGAAAGGAAGATGACATGTCCCTAGGCAGGTATCAGCATCTTCATAAAGATTGAGTAATAGGTATATACCCTAGGGTACCGTTGGTGAGCCCGAGATCAACTTGCACTGAAGACGTCGAGTGCTGTAAATGTCAACTGGTATCGGCGTGCACCCTCATATGCAGAGGCTACCTACTATGTACCTATGTAGGTAGTTTCACGATTTCGCAACAGTCTGGGTTTGATCGTAATTTCCGAGCTGCGCAGCATGTTGCAGTCCTGCATCACAACCTATTGTCTTCTTATGGTCGCCAACGCTAGTGGCATGTATCACGAAGGAGAGTAAGGAAGTGCTACTCAGTTCTTTTCTCAAGCGCGACCACTCATTGATCAACAGGACCACCTGGGCAGGATCGGCTCCTCGTTCTATGAGGCTGGCCACCACCAATGACTCTCTTGTGCCCTACAATTCATCTCAAACTTCGACGCTGGCCTCGACGCAGCAAGCTTTCTGACCACCAAGCCCTCCACGTATCACAGCTCCGGACAGAGAACTTCCGCTTCAACTCACTCCGCAGACTCTCACGCAATCACCCGGGTCTGTGCTCGATCGCGCCGGTTGTATCATCCCACAGTTACCATAGCTTGTCACTAACTAGGTAGTGCGGAAAGCTCAGTCGTATACAAGTCAAGTGCTCCAGGACACAGCCATTACACGGCCAGTCACCACCATGTAATCTAACCCTCAACTACAGCATGGCTGCTTCTCCGCCGGATCCCTTGAAAGGGAGTCAATAATAGTCAAGATGGTTCAAGGAAAGTCAACGTGTAGAATGGAGCAGACTGGACAATGGGGCTTGCGCGCGAAATAAACCGGTCCACATGCAGGTGCCTACTGTCATCTTGGCGTCCCAGGTCGATTACCTCGGGGCGGCAACCTAAAGTACCCTACTATGGGATGGGGGTAAAGTCTATTATTATGAGGTGTGCGAGCAGGCAATTCGATATGTTCCACCACTTCGAGGCAACTAAGCAAGAGAGCCCTTCGCCAGTCCCGGAAACAGGGGTGCACAGCACGCCATCTTTTCCAACATAGAGGAACACAGTCTATGCATCCGGTCGTTTAGCGATGCTGATAAGGCGTGTGCTGCCGGATACTACGTGCGGGTACATCGATAGTAGTTACACAGACCTACGCCCACTCCAACCCAAAGCTATTGAATAGCGCCTTATTGATGATCTCCTCTTTAAAGGCCGCACCATATCAAATGGGGGACCGAGAGGCCCGGCAAGGCAAGCACTATGGCTGAAGTCTATATGACCATTTCTGGGAGCCGGTTCACGTTGGGCAGCTTTCAAAGCAGTCTTGGGACGCCGAGTATATAAAATCTATACTTTAAAAGGTAGCAACATCCAGATGCAAGCTCAAGGCTTGCATTTTTTGTGAACTTATATGGATCGAGGGGCTACACTGGCAGAGAGTGAGCCATTCCCAGTTCGAGCTGGGGAGCCGGTGCCGTTGAGTTGCCAAACCTTGTCCGCCTGTCGAGCACCTCCTCAATAGCTCTTACAACGCTACGATCTGCCCACCCTCTCACCCCGAGCATATGATCAGTACTCCCACGTTCTCATATTACCCCAATGTTATCGAAGCGGACGTTTGCGTCGTCTTCGGGCTCCTCGATACTTGTCAAGGGTACATGCATTGGCAAGAGCTCGCAGTGGACTCCCTATATGTGAAACTGGCATTGATGAGCTCATTGTCAGTATTGCCACTGCATGAGCGGTGGTAGACGGAGACTATCGTCTTCATAATATACGTGGTCAGCACCTGGGTCTCCTGCTGACGACGCTGAGGGTGGGTAATCGAGCATTTGAGACGAAGGTAGCACTGAGATCTACGTCAAACCCAACTTACTGACACCGGCGCTCAAGTAGGTAATCTCGTCCCGCAGTTACCTAGGCATACTTCTATCCCCGCGTGAATGTTGGAACGTCGACTCGCTCGTTATCCCAAACAGTATGAGAATCTGCTGCTATGCGCACTTCGCAACCCAACACTATTTTATCAAATCTATACATGAAGTGACCTCTTTTCTTTCTCGAATTATCCTCTTGTCGGAAGATATTTGAAGTCAGTCTAACTATAGATAAGCCAAATTGTAATTGGAATTTAGAGATAAGTTGGAGATTGCAATTGGGTCTATGTATACGAGGAGGTTATTAGGAATATATTGGACAACCCTGGGAAGATTCATAGATTACTGAGTCCATACGGTCCCGTCGTGGAGCGACACTATTGCTCCGTGAGAGTCTTGAGTCTGTTATAACATTTTGTACACATCATGTGCTGCCGGACTACCGGTACCCTGCGTTCCAATCTGAAGTTCAAGAAGAGCAGCAGGTAGCCGTCCGTTTGTCCTGCTGGTTAGGACTGAGGCCGAGGACGGCATGCACTACACTGGCAAGACGTTTTGTCTACTACTCAGGCCTGGCCTTGCTAAATATGTATTTCAGAACCAGCTTTCTACGATACAAATTAGTCAAGAGGCAATGCAGGATTAGTACATGATAGCCAACTCGATAAACACTTTGGAAACATTAGCAGTACTAGTTTCGAGATGGACGACCCAGTAGACTGCATACTAATTAATGCTCTCGACAACAATATAGATTGCGAGTGACTACGTATTGCTATAATATGCATATGTTGTGATTCCATCAGCAGCTACTCCCCTGGTCGTGCAGAGTTTCGGCACCACTCTGGAGCAATCAGCAGTAAGGTCTCGACTATTTCGACCTTGGATTATAATTTGCGGCTTCCCTTGCAATGGTCAGATGCTGCAATATGAAAGGCACGTTGAGATTATCCACTACACAAGCAGCGCACTGGAGATGACCGCAATGCCCGGGAACAATGTTTGTGTGTTCAAGGTCCCCTCCTAATAATTCTGTTCAGGTGGTGTATCGACCACTCTGAGTAGCTGAACCAGCTAATTACCTAGGTAGGCAGCGTTCTGCGGCTATTCTCCGGTGAAGCTTGAAGCTAAACCTTGGCTATTTGATACGGATAATCACGGATAATCACGGATGTCAATCCTGCATGACTGCAGGCGGGTATTAGTCAAACGGCTTGATTCTTTGTCTCAAATTATATACCCTTGTGTGGATACCTCGCCGCTGTTTCGGGAGCCATCCGCTATAAACCGTTTATTTCGGAGCACTATCGATATACTAGTCTCGAGTTGTATTAGCTTCAAAGTTGATCTGAACAAAATATTTTGCGTTCGAGAGTGCTACTCGAGTGCATGATGCCGCGTGAAGGCACATTGATTACCTATGTATTATTCTGAGCCCACTTTTGTCTGATCAACTTGCAGCAGCCTTACGTGAAGATCATGACCTCACTTAGCATATGCAACTAGTCTGACGTTTGACACCTCGTGGAAGGCTATCTCCCGAGCTACCCGGCCGCCACTTGATCATATGTGTGTGGGTCGATGGCGTTGCCCTGCGGGGAACAGTAAGTATATGCAGCAGTGGCCGAGACTTCCTTGGTCACTAAGCGATGTCAAGTTACGTGTGATCTGTACTGTAGATGGCTTATTCTGGAAATGCCTATAAACCACACTGCTTCCTAGTAAAAAACAAGGTATATGACTGCGGTCTCTCAAGACAAGGGAGTTTACGGAGAAAATTTATCCTTATCAGCTCCGTACTAGGTAGCTACCCTAGTGTATACGCCCGATGAAAGCAGCTGAAAGCACAATACTTGCAAAGCCTTGTTATTGGAGCAGGAGCAACATATCGGGCCTTGATGATTAGCTGCCTACCTTATATTTTTTTTGGTATAATACCACACCCCGCGGTCTTATATAGCATGTTACACAAGACGTACTCAGCACTGAGGTTCAGAGTTCTATATATAGATAAATACAACGGCACGTGAGGTCGTAAGTCGCGGATAACGCATTCAAGTTTATCAAACTAGTGCTCTGGCTATAGTCAAAAGGCCGAGACACTACTGACTTTTGACCGACTTTAGTTCTGCGACAGACGAATGGTCTGAGAAAGCTGTTGGTGATTTATAAGTCGCTGACAATGATTGGTGACTGAAGTGCTGACATCTGGAGCTAATGCTAAACAGGCACTGGGACAGGGCAGGATTACGCACCATCACCATCCCTCGGCTATCGGCACCCAGGGGAACAATTGCATCTGGACGGGCATTTGGCGACTTCAATCATTCGCTGAAATCGAGCACAGCCGGTCCAGATCTAGACAGCACTGGGGATGCTCCGGAAGAACTTTGGAGGGTAGACGTCAGCAAGACAGCCGTAATCGGCCAATCACCCGGGGATCCCACCTGATCCGACCCTCTCCAGCCGCCAGCACGAATGTACCAACAACCACACCCTGGAAAGCCCGGATGAAATATTTCAAGGTTGGTGGACGTCGGGCCCCAACCAGACACCGTGATTCCGTCCGGATGTCGAACAAAGGCAGGCCTGATGACCCACCCATCCCACGTTACCAAGCATCCAGATGCATCTTCGTGTTGCCCTCGGCACGTCACCGAATGTCAGATTGTCGACATGAGACACCTCTTATATCCACCTGTGCCCACCTCTCCTACGTACCTGTAGAACAATTTTCTTGGCGTTCAACATATTTCTTGGCGTTCGGGAACTAAACACTGCCAAAAGCTTATCATCTTCATTCATTGCCATTTGCCTCCATTTTACATGGCCGAAGACCCACCAGAGTTCAACGGCTCGATCTCAATTACCTAATTAACGAATGGGCCACATCTATATGAGAAGGCAACCATGACGACGACGCGAGTCTTTCTGGAGTCCAAATCCCATAGCCATGCCCTTAACGTTCACACCAGCCGACGTCCGCTTCGCATCCTCCGCTCCCGATTCTGCCAACGCCTAGCCTGTGCTATCCTGGTCTTGGTCGGCATTCAGTCGTGGCTCCTTCATTCGGAGTATCGCGAGGCATTGGCTGACAAATACTCTCCAACCCTTTTCACGCGCCTGTCTCGGCAAGATAAGGACTTATTTACGTCTTCCCGATGGCATTTGGGCGTCGGAGACCAATATATGGAGAGACAGGGCTTGCTACAGAACAAAGGACAGTGGAAGGCTCTTGGCTCCGGTTATGAGGGCGACACGTTCGCCTACAACGGCTCCGTTATCAAGGTCTTCAAGCCCGGTCGCAGTCCGTTGAGGAACTGCATACCCGGTATCTCTTCACCTAAGATGCAATGGCCTCCAGAGATACCAGTCTCGCTACTCCTGGGTGGGCTCCGAGATACCAGGGACTCTGCTCCAACCATTTCGGCTCAGAGTAACTTCGTCCCTGTTCACGACTATTTTTTCCTGCCAACACCGCAAAGTCCGCACTTAGGAGAGTGGTATCTCGTAACTCCTTTCCTTAAGTCGGGTACCCTAGAGCATCTGGCCAAAAGGCTGCAACGACAAGACCTTCCGATGACGCCCGATGAACTCGATATCCAGTTTCGCCCTTCGTTCAACCGGCTCTTGCAAGCACTTCATACCATGCACGCAGAGCATGATCTATGCCACGACGATATCAAGATGGACAATGTATTCATTGCAAGCCAGATGCAACCATCGGAGACGACATCGAGCAGTCCTGTTCTCCCGGGAGACGAAGAGGCGCACTGGATGATCGCCGACCTCGGTAATGCTAGACAGCCCTCGCACAAGTATCACTCCTCATTGCTCTGGACACACGACAACGACCAACACCCTGACTGTAGGGTTAACGATGTCGTTCGACTGGTGAAGTCATACATGTCCTTCCTCCAGTCTGCATCGTCAGCCAAGAAAGGCGCATTCAACGAGCCGTTTCTTACTGCGGCGGCGCCGTGGAGTCAGTTGTACTGGTATACAGTCAATTCTGCTCGGCATGTTCTCCGTGGTGCCACTGCAGCACAACAAGTGCGTGAGATGTCTGGCAACGCATTCGCTCCCTCATCCACGGCTAGTGACGAGCTCCGCGCAACTTCTAAAATTGAGAGCGCGGACAACAAAGAGCGAGACGGCGATATACACAAATTTGCAAGACCCATCCTCGAGGCGACCTGGTCTGGTTTTGGTGGTTCAGCACGCAAGGCGTTCATGGTGCGGAGGGAATTGAAAGCGGGAATGAGTGTCAGCGAGAAATGGGCGAAGATATTTGGGACCATGGGTTTTCTTTCGACTCCCAGCCATAGTTGTTGAAGTTCTTCTGCATATAGTATCTACACGTCAACTGAGTTTTGTAATGATACCCAGAATATATCCTACATTAGAATGTTTTCGTTACAATTGTTCGAATTCCAGCTCAAGGCGAGTTCTTCAAAGGCAATCAGAAAGGTGGCCATGTGGTGATTTTAACTTTTCGGGACCGAGCCCTCGCCGTGACAACAACAGTAATGATTATAACAGCACGACTAACAATTTGACCACATATGTTCGCAGATATTTGCTATCTACGCAGAGATCGCATAATTCCACGTAACATATGATTCAATTCATCAAGGTCATGACCGTTTGCCATAGAGCCTTGTTCACTTTAGAGAGCTGAGCGGAAGCAGGCACAACGTTATAGTCCTACCTATCTATATAGGCAACCCTTGGGAACACTCTATACTCTTAGTAGAATAAGAGAAAGCCAAGTATTCATTCACGTAAAAACATTCTGCAAAATTCAAAAAACTTCACCTAGAACGCCCTTAGCACGCTAGTTATGGGCGAGACGATAGTCTTGGAAGCGGAACTCGTTTAACAACATCGATAACGTAGAATATTAGCTATCTTGCGCCTAGATGGGATAGTAAGATGTTTAGACTCTGTATATAAACGTGCTTGGATTGAGGCCTCAGCAAGCTGCGGATTGTTCATGCAAATGACTACATAGTAATTACCAATTGTGAGACGTCCACAGGTGGAACGGAACTTCAAATCATCTAAAAGCTACTTGGAATGGTGTTGAACAGAGGCTATACGTGATATAAGAAAAGCGGGATTAGTACAATAATATATGCAGTCATCGTAGCCTAAGAGACATGCACCCCAAGGGCGGCGGAGTCCTCGGACGACCTGCTATAAATCCGATGCAAGATGCGATGATAAGCTGGAATGAGACACCAAAGATACACTTAGATACTGGGAAGTAGATGGATATTGGGAAAATCAGTCTAAATAACACACCAATCAGGGTACAGAATGCGGATCTGTTTGACAAATTCGTAGTTAGGGGTCGAGGGCGCCCATGCACATGTGAAGCCCATGAGCACTCCAGGGCTCATGACACTACGTACTGAGTACTTGTCATAGTCGCTACAACCTAATTACTACTATGTATATAGTATACAGATGTGATATACAGCGATTTGCAGGGAAAGTGTGCGTAAGGACATAATGTACGTAGTAAGAGGATATCTTCAAGGCTACATCGGTCTGAATGTACTAAACTGTAAGTAGACTCACCTGTTGTATATATTGGTAATTACATATAGCTTCTCATAACTAAATCACTTAGCTAACGTACCCAATATATTTTGGATTGAAATCATGATTAGGTGTTTCACACGCACAGACTGACTACCTAGGTACATAGTAGTTAGCATGTAGCTGACTTCGAGGAGCTGTATTTCCTCCTTGAAGTCTTTCGCAGCATGCCGGAGCCGTAAGAAACAACAGACAGAACAGGAACCGATTAAAAAACAAACCAATCACCTACAGAAAACCTTGAAATGTAGTGATACCAATTGCCTCCATGGAAAAGGAGCTATCGGTCACGTGCAACACGACGAAACAACAGGGAGCAATCAGACGGCTACATGTATAGTGTCTATGGACTGCTCTCTCGTATATTCTAAATCATGATGGCCAGATGCATTTCATGTTGACTGTATTGTTTTAGTAATCTTCCCGGGGTCGTCCTTTGTTCCATAGCTGGGTTCAAATTGCACACCCTCGTGATGAACCTTTCCATCGATAGGCATTACAGCCCTGGTAGTTGCTTCTCGCCGAATGACTTGCTTCCTTTCACCTGATTATGCTCATCCTGTTCAATCTCACCCTCGATAGGCTGAGGCATATTCTGCCGGGGGTGATGCTTTCCAGTAACGTCGAGGAAGATGAGTTTGGCCGTATCGACAAGCTTCTGTCGGCCCTCAAATACCGGGAACAGTCCAACTGCGACAAGAGAGAAAAATATCCAAATAATACCTACGACTACCCAGCCAGTGAAGAACTTCTTGCTGAACATATAACCGCTGCCGTACATGGGCATTGGCCACAGGACAAGAAATGCCAGAGCCATGGCAATGGTCATGGATCTGCTGATCTTGCCCGCCCTTAATAGCTGCTTCTGCTCTGCCTCGAACTCGTCTCTCGTCTCGACGTGGCCACCGGGAATATTCTCAAGGTCTAGGTGAGCTGCAATGGCTAGGTCGTGGTCGTCACCTTGACGGATAGCCATCATTGATTCCCAGTCGTAGTGCTGAAGACCGAAGGCCAGTGTGAAGACGGGAATGAGGACCACGGGCGAAAGCAAAGCAACAACATTTCCTGCCAGCATAGGGTTGTTAGACCCGGTGCACGACACGCCCAGATTACCACACTCCTTCTTAGCGGTAACGAGCCAGGCGATGAGGGCGAAAGCCAAGCCGAAAACCGGGGAGAGAGCCGCCTGCCAAAAGAAATGCACTGTTAGCCTTCTGTTCGCATCCTGAAAGTTGCTAGGCTAAATGTGAAACTCACAGCCCATTTGTTCTGACCAGACCAGACCAGAGTCAGAGTTGCGGGGAGAACAGCGGACGAAATAATCACACCCATCATGAGGTATAGATAGCCCATCGAAATGCCCGCGTAGTGGAGCCCGACAGAGAAGCTGGCAATAAAGACAGCATAGCCGACAACGATGCAGTGGCTCATCCAGATCAGGCGTTTGCCGCTCGCATCTGGCTTGAAGTAGGTCCTATACATGTCATAAGTAAAGATGGACGACACGGCAATCAGCTCGGACGAGGTTGCAGAGGTAACGGCCATGAAGATCATGAGCAGAGTCGCAATTGCGCCACCTTTACCGAGCAGGGCGACAGCCGCATAGGGCAAGACCAAGCCAGCCGTCACATCGGCATCGGACATGCGATCTGGGTAGGTCGGAAACCTGGGATGCGACTCGAGGGCCAGGGCAGACAAGCCCATGGTAGTGGCGGTCAGCCAGGGGATGGCGAACCAGGACAGGCCGCCTAGGACGTATCCGGGCAGGGCATGGACTGGCGATGCCGCAATAGCTTTGTTGTAGTATCCATTGTCCAAGAACACGGTGCCGAAGTTGCCCACGAGGTTGATCACGAAGAAGATAGCACCTTCACGGCTCTGCATCGTAAGGTAGCTTCCATCTTTGTTGCCTCGGACGGGATGATTGAGCGATGCGTCAACCAGCAGGTCGTAGACTGCACTTGGGGAGCCGAGGACATCGGAAGATGCATATGCAGTGAGTGAGAAGATGATGATGATAATCAGGAGGATGAAGGTGTGTATCCAATCGGTCAAAAAGGTGGCCTTGAGACCACCGACCACGGTATACGCCACGACACCGACAGGCAACAAGTAAATAGCTGCGATGGTGTTCATGCCTGTCAGGGCAGAGATTGTGGCCGAGCCTCCGACAATAAGCATGAGCGAGACGAGGATATTGGTCACCAGACCGAATACCATGAAGACGACATGGGCGGCGGTGCCATATCGGGCTTTGATAACCTCGAGGAAGGTGTGCGCATTCGGTGCTCTCCGCTTCAGCTCGATAGCAATGGAAGCAAACAGAAGGATCTGCACCGTCGCCCCGGATGCATACCAGAAAGGACCGGAGACGCCATATCGATAGCAGACGCCCGTTGACTGCAGCAATGTAGCTGCCCACGTCCACGATGATACTACGGCAGACCCGACAAGACCGGATTTGACGGTTCGCCCGGCCGTAGTAAACATCTCAGACGTCTGCAGCTCACTGTTATACCGACGAAGAACGAATGTTATCAATATCATGCCTTGAGTGACACGACGTTAGAGCAGTTAGAGACCCCTCTTTATCAGCTTCTACCAACTGATCACTGGGTACACATACCTAGAGCAAATAGGGCACCCAGGCCAATGACTACGCCATATCCGACGCCCTGATCTAAGGCTATCTGCACCATCCTGTCGTCTATGTCTTTGCCGGTGCCGCCCTCGTCGTCGTTGTAGTCTTTGGTTTGCAATTTATTGCTGCCTGCAAGCTCTGCGATGCAATGTACATATGTAGGGTCTCCTGACAGCGGGATCTTACACACGCGGGCTCTCACCGGTGAGGCGCCGTCCGAGAGTTTTAATACTGCCCTTGATCAATCATTGTAGCTCCCGCTAGCCGTCTCATTCATCCGGGCAGGGCTGTTACTCACTGGTCAGATAATAGCAGAGATAAGCAAACCGTACTATTATTATAGGCGCCTTAGCCGGCCAATTGCAGTAGGCATGCCGGCATGCTTAACAGATGTAATTTGTTGCTTATCTCTCAACTGCAAGATGCAGTCTCCACTCGGGACGTAGATATGGCCGTGCTGGCTTGCCCGTTCCCATCGTGCATCGCTGGTCTTGTCCAGCGCCCCACTAGTCTTTCCTCTCCTTGAGTCGTCCCGGTGCGCCTGGCGCTGTCATTATCATGCGAGTTACGGAGCATACGAGGTCATGATCGTCCATGACCGGCTTCTCGGGGTTAGCTGCAGACCTCGTCCGCATGGCGGCCGCCAAGCTCGCTCTCCTCCCCTGCACTAGTAGCGGCGGCTGCTCTGCTCCCGAGGTCTATACTACTTGGTATGTAGGGACTCTGTGCTTATCAGAATTTATCATTATTTGAGTCCTATTAGCTGATATCGGCGATTGGGCAGAGATTGAAGCTTTAAGCATGCTCCAGGATCCTCGTCAGCTCGGCAGCGAAATCATCCACCACCCTTGCGACCATCTCCTGGTCACTACCAAACAAAGCCTCGTCGCCGCTCGCCGCTACACTGATTCCCTCGCGGATGATGACATTAAAATAGAACCTGTGCGGGCTGAGATGCCCTGTCTCGAGCCCCTGGATCATCGAGGACGCAAAGGTCGAGGGCTGCGTGACGGTAAAGTACTCCGAAGCGAGTCGCTCATCGAGCCTGTACCTCTTGAGGGCCTTCAAACCACTATCGCCGGCCTTTACTCCCTCGCCGTCGGCGTCCTCCCCAGGATAGAGTATATTTAGGTGAGTGTTGAATCTGGGGCAGAACTTTTGCGCGCCGTCCGACTGCGCGAACTTCGTTAGTTGCGCCAGGTGTGCCTGCACGATACCAATCATGTACTTGTCGCTGGCAGGTGTTGAACCCGTTGACGTCCTATCAAGGTCTAAGCAAAAGGGTGTCATGGTCATCGTGGGTACATTCGCATCGGTCAAGTCGAGGGTATGGGCCTCATCACTCGAAGACAGTGACCGCGCCGCGTGGTTCAGGCCAAAGGTGGGACAGGAGCGCCGCGTCAAATTCCGCAACGTCCTGGCATAAGCAAGCATAATAGCTGCTGAGATGACTGCCTTGGCATTGGTCCGTGAGAGCTTGTCGATCGTGGCTTGCGGGATGACATCTGCACATCTCACCTGGAAGTGAGGACCAAGCGGAGTATTGACATCTGGCGTGGACGCTTGGCCAGCTTGGAAGCCCAGCACTGTCTCTTTAGCATGCGCCAAGTATTTCTTCCAATACAAGTCCTCAGCGCTGGGATTTCTTATCTCCATGATCTGGCGGACTACGCTGCCGAGCTGCGTGCGACTTTGAGCGTTCACACCGGCCAGGAGCTCGTCCAGGTCCTTGACTATCATCTTGATGCTCCATGCGTCGTACAACGCGTGGTGGATCCTCAACACAACCGCCTTGCCGTCCGAACCTTCCAGCAGTGTAAGGTGTGCGGGCGGATGCTTCAAATCCGATGGCTTGTTGTTGCTTTGGCGGACGTAGTCCTCGACCAGGACTTGTATGGGCTTTGTTGAGTCCTGAAGCTCCGTGAAGCCTCCCGACGCTGACCACCGTTGCTCATTCATGGTGACTTGGACGAGCCCTGCATCGAGTACGTCTGTCTGTAAAAATGTAGTCCTTAGCACATCGTGAAGGCGGCAAAGCTGGGCCCAGCAAATCTCTATTGTCTGCTTGTCGAGGGAATCGCCGACTCGGTAAACCCACGGAGCCTCGAAGAACCTCCTGCCGTTGTACAGCCATTGTTCCAGGTGCGAACGCTGGCCTTGCAGCACTGGTAGGACTGACTGAACAGAGTCCTCGTTGATCCCAAGTCTTTCGGCCACCAACGACAACAGCTTGGTCTGCTGGCACGGGGTGAGGGCCCGTGGCCTTGTCGCTGACTTAATGGTCTTGTTTTCTTCGCCCCCGTGTTGCCTCTCATCACCTAATAAGGCTTGCGTCGCGTTTGCGACCACTAAGTCATGAACAGTCGCGCCTCTCATAAGCTGGTAGACGCTCACCGTCATCCGCGTCCGCTTCCTCAGTAAACTTGATAGACGGATGGCCAGGATCGAATCAAGGCCCACATTGATGATTTTCGTGTTGTAGCCAATCTCGTTGCCCTGACTTCTTTTCCCGAGTACGCTCTTGACGATTTCCAGGACAGAATCGGCCTTGACTGTCGCAGCGTGAACATTGGGTAGATCGACCGTTCCTTTTGTGTTCGTGAGAGTCATGCTTCTCTTGGTAATCCTCATGCGACCGAGATCGAGTGCTGGCTTCTGCAAGTCGTCTGTTATCAACGATCTTACAGTAGCCTCCAGGTGACTGCCCAAGGAAACCACCTCCTCCTGAGACATTCTCGCCCGAAGCTTGCCACAGAGTTTGTTGTTCTGTATATGGAAGCTGACAATCAGGTCGTAATCATCATACGTTGCCCGCTCTTCGCCCTTGTCAATCTGTTCATACGATGGTCTGAAAAGTGGCTTTGAGACACCGGCTTCTGGGTTGTGGCCCACGACACCGTCGAACACGAACAAACTTTGGAAGAGGCTCACGGGAAGATCCTCATCTCTCCCTCCTGCCGATGATCGCCACAAAGTCTGCACCTTCCTCAGAGATGCCATCGCATTTGCTCCCACGGCTTCGTCGTTCAGCCTCTGCACCTGTGCAAGTCCCCCGGCCACGCTGGCTCCCTTATCCAGTGTGACCCGTATGGGTACCGTGTTGATGGTAGGGCCGACGACAGTCTCAACTTGGTGCCCACTTGACACAACCTGCCCGTAGACGACGTCGGGCTGCCCGTACAGGAACTCGGAGAGAACCTTGGCCCAGGCCAGCATGAGTACCGTCTTGGTCGTTACACCGGTCGCTTTGCATCTTGTTCGGAGCAGGGACAGCTCCTGCTCTGCGAAATTGAAATGGAAAGCGGATGATACCGACAGGTCTTCAGAGAATTCGAGCGGAGTGTACTTGTAATCCTGCAACAAATTGGCCCAGAACCCCACAGACGTCCTTTGCATCGTGGCAACCACCTTTGCAAACGGTCGGAACTCATGTCGTTGAGCTTCGCTTCCAGGGCCAATAACATGCCCAAAGCCCAAGCGCCTGTTGTAGTTCTCACCTAAGATACGCCAAACAGTCTGAATCGAAGTTGCGTCGTACAAGGCGTGGCTGATTCTCAGCTGTATCTTGCCTCCGCTCAAGGCCGTCCAATTTGCCAGGTTGCTTTGCTCGGTTGGGGAAACGATACCAACCCACGGTGCCTCGTCGTCCCGGGTGAAGACGAACCTGGTCCTCAGGATCTCGCACGCCTGAACCGTATCCTTGACTGCGGCGAAGAAGTGATCGAGGCTTGGGGTGTCTGCCTGAAGTGCCTCTTCTGACAGCTGGATCGTATGATTGTAGGTGTAGGCTTTGCCCGATGTGGCCAGTGAGGCACTGAGCATGCCCTCCTGGAGCGGTGTCGCTACGAACATGAGATCCTTCGCTAGCCGGCCCAGGGTTCTGTCATACTTTGTCTCCTCGCTGTCGTTTCTGTCCATCAAGTTTTGCTCTTGTCTCCTGGTGTTGACATTGGCAGTGGCCCTTGCCTGCAACAGCAGCCGCGCGGTGCCATGAATGGTTCGAGCCTTGAGTATAGCATCGGGCGTCAGCTTGACTTTTGCAGACCTGTTGAGGTTCCTGACAAATGGAAGCACAGTGATAGAATCCAGGCCGACCTGATATAAAGAAGTCGTCCTATCCTTGTTGAGGTCGGAAGGACTCAAGCGGAGGAGGCGGCAAAGCGTGGTCTGCACGCTGGCCAAGGCTATTTCGAACTCAGCGTCCGAGTCACTCTGACCACCGTTGATGCTGGACGCGATTCCAACGTCTTCCACCCCATTAGCAGCTACGGTTGCATCAGCATCGACTGGCAACAAATCTCGCACTCTGATCTTCTTGTCGACGGAGATGCACGTGCCGACAGCCTTTTCAAACAGCCGTCCGACTTCGTCCAAATCAGACTCTCTCAGGACCCCGGCCGAAGAAAGCGTCAACATGATCTTGCCATCATGGTGAAGGTCAATGTCAAAAGCTAAGGCCATGTCACTCCTGCTCTGGGCTTGTAGCGCACTCAAGCGTCCAGGTCGATGCTCTGACGCATCTGTGGAGGGAAGGACGTTGATACTGAGCAGGCTGTCGAATAGTTTGTCCTCGGACCCAGCCCAGCGCTGCACCTGCTCCACGCTCACAAGGGGCATTGTTCCCTGGCAGGTTTCAACGTGAGTCTGGTGGACCCTCTTTAAGAATTCGAGCAAATATTCGTCCTTTCTGAGGCTGAAGGCCTGGACCAGAGTATTAAGGCATGGTCCGAGAAACTCGTCTACCCCAGAGTCCACGGCATGGCCGAGCAAGGGGCGGAGAGACATGACAAACCCATACACAATGGACGTGGTTTGCTTGGTGAGTTGAGACAGGCACAGGGCTGTCGCCACCTGGAACGCGGAAGAAGCGGAGACGGCGGCATTCCGAGAGTTCAGCCTGTCTCTAATCTGCAGTAAGGTCCAGGGAAGACATCTATCAGAACGAACTGTGCCTTTTCTGTTGTCAATCGACCCAAGATGGCATGGTCGAACACCACGCAATCTGTCCTGCCACAGGGCTCTCGTGGAATCCAGCTGCGCAGCTGAGAGGTCGCAGTGAGTAGAGACTCTTGTAAGCACTTCGAGACTCTTATTGGCGGAGGCAGCTTTATCTTCTTCCAAGACACCATCATATGCCTGCTCAAGCCTTTGAAGCAACACAGCAATAGCGATACCATCGAACATGGCATGGTGGATCCTCAACGAGACAAAAGCTTCGCCACCCTCCTCTCGCAGATGTATTCTGATGGGTGGCCGTGCGCCCATCTTGGATACTATATCAGAAGGCTCTTCGCCTTCAGTCTCGAATGGTGTGGAAGAAGCGGAAGTAAGCACGACCTGGAAGATTTTACCGTCGTCCTCCCGTTGCAGAAAACAAGTTCTGAGCATAGCCTCGGACGCGGCGACCCGCTCTGCTGCCCTCTGCCATTTGGCCAAGTCCGTGCCCGAAGACAGTCGGTAATCGAATTGCGACACGTATGGGACTACTGTTGGCTCTTCAGGTTGAGGGAAGTCATCATCGTGGGCGCTTATCCAAACCATGGACCGGGCGACCAAGGCCGCTTGCAGGGGAAGACACGGCAGCACTGCATCGACATTATAATGGTTTAGACCCGCTGGGCTTGGGCCTGGAAATACCATGCTGAGGCTGAGTGCCTTGACTTCTCCCAAGTTGTTGCTTACTGACGCAGATTGCCTCGGGTTGCCACCGATGACATTATGTTGAGGACGGTATTGATCAGCGAACTGGGCGATGGAAGCCACGGTGGCTGAGGGTGACAAGATGTCAGAAACATTGACCTTGGAAAACCCTCGCTTCCTCAGAAGAGCAACCAGATGGACGGCAGAGAGACTATCAATGACCAGTCGAATGCTGCTGGTGGCCTTGCCGTTGACCTTGTGACCTACGACCTCCTCCACGGCTTCGACAACAATGGATTCCCCGGCGTTCAAGGCTCCTGGAGCAACATCAACTCCAGAGTCATCAGAATCCTCAACATCAGAATCTTTAGATGCAAAGAAGTTATCTGCAAGCTTAGCCAGAACTTTGGTGTCGATCTTGCCCGAAGCGGCCAGGTATGGGATCCTCGAGACCCAGAGAAGCTTGGGCACCATGAACGCCGGCAACTTGGCCTCGCACTTCCGTTCCAGCCTCTCCAGTAGCGACGTCAGCGCTTGGCCCTGGTTCTGAAGCAGCTCAACCTCGGCGACTATCTCGCTCCTCAGGCGTGCCTTGCGCGCCACAAAGCCGAAGAGCTGTTGCTGGCTTCCTTCTCCGGTGACGACGGCGGCGGCGAAGTCTAGGTCTCCTTCATCGGCAGCATGTTCCTTCAGGAAAGATACGATCTCGTCTAGCTCGAGCCTTTGGCCTCGGATCTTGGCCTGCTGGTCGGCTCTGCCGAGGAACTCGAGACTCCCGTCGTGCATCATCCTCATCACGTCGCCGGTCCTGTAGATCTTTGTATCGGAATCACCTATCAGTGAAGTAGTCTGGAAGCTCTTGGCATTCTCGACAGGCCTTTCCAGATAGCCCAGGGCCACCTGGGGGCCGGCGATGCAGAGTTCGCCCGGCTGGCCCCTTCTGGCGATGATCTGTTCGCCGTTTGCACCGCTGGGGACCAGCAATAGTGCTTGGAGGCCCTTGAGCGGCAGGCCGAGATTGCGAGCGTTGGAGGTGCGGTTTACGACATGACCTAGGCAGCCGATCGTAACTTCAGTTGGGCCGTAGAAGTTGATGAGCTTGGCCATTGCACTGTCTCCATTCTGATCAGACTCTTGACCTGTCCATGTGTCCAACAACTCATTCGATGCCTTCTCTCCACCCGTTGTCACCACCCTCACGGACGGTACATCCTCGGGCCGGAGTCGCAGCTGAGTCAAGACAGAGGGCACGCTGCCGAAGTGCGTGATGCCTAGATGGTTGATGGCATGCTGGAGATTTCCCAGCAGCGCGGTCCGATTGCCAATGACGACCCGGTACCCCAAATGCCAGGGCACAAATAGTTGCGTCAGGTGCGGGTCGAAGGCCCTTGACGTGAGATTGAGATACTTTCCGCTGCCACCGAGTTGTTCTGCTTGGTCCGCTGGCGAAGAGGCCTCGGTCATGCGCAGGGAGAAGGAGGAGATGAAATGGCACAAGTTGTGGTTGGATACGCGGACGCCCTTGGGCCGACCTGTTGAGCCCGACGTGTAGAGAAGATAACCTCCGTGGCCGCAGTCGCTTGCAGGCAGAGGCTGAGACGAATTTTCCTGCTTCTTGAGTATGTGATCCAGAGCACCATCGCTTTCGGGAAGAAGCAAAGATGGAGGATCGTCGTGGTCCATATCCAGGTCCTTTGCGAGCTCCTCGGTGGTGATAACAAGCTTCGCGGCGGCATCTCGGATGAGTAGCTGCTTGCGCGCCAGGGGAAGGTCTTCGTCTACAGGAAGGTAGATATAGCCTGCACGAAAGATCGCCAGCGTTGCCGCGAGCGACTTGATGTCTCTTCCCAGGTACAAAGCGACGACATCGTCCTGCTGAAGACCCACCTCATGTGATGCCAATCGGGAGGCGATGGCATTAGTGAGACTGTCAAGTTCGGAGTATGTAATGGTCTTGATGGATATTGCGTCGTTGTCATCGTCCGCACCATCACTAGTGAGCACCTCCTCGACCGCTATCCAGTCTGGATGCTGGGACGCATGCTGGGCGACGCTCTTGGTTGGGTCAAAGCCTGCGCCTGTGATCTCCTCGATTTCACCACTGAGAGACACTAGACAACGGTCCATCTTCTCTTGCAGCTGGTCTACGGGAAGTTGTGGGAATTGTTTCATGACCCTGGCCTGGTCAATGATCTGGTCCAGCATGAGTTCAAGCTGCGCCTGGGAGATACGCTGCGAGTTGCCAGTGAGCTCCATTGTTAAGTCTCCTTCAAAGACATTAAAGGCGAGAGGGTGTTCTACGTTGAGTGACAGAGCTTGCTCTAACTCTCGGAATACTGGCTGCTCAGAAACACCGGCACGATCGTCGTCACCGCCGGAGGCCGGATGATAGACAAAGACACCAGCAAAAGGCGCATCGGCACTTCCAGTGCCTTCGTTGAGCAGCCTCTTGATGTCCACAGGATGCAGGTGGTGGGTAACGCGGAAAAGGTTTGAAGAGTCGCGAGCCATCTCGGCCCACAGCTCCTCTGCTGAGGGGGCATCGGCCCGGACAGCCAGAGGGAGGGTGGCTATAGCTGGACCAACCACATGGGCGAGGTCGGGATGAAGGAGCCTTAGAGAGATGGTTTGGCCGATAATAATGGCCTTGATTTCGAGATAGGATGCGAGGACGCAACCAAAGGCGGACTGCAATAGTGTCGAAAGAGCGGTCGGAAGATCCGAGGAGAGGAAGCCAGGTACCGCCCTTTTCGCTCCGATGATCCTCTGCACCTGCTTCTGCCTGGACTGTGTCAGGTCGGGTAAAGGCGCATTAAGGGCTCCCGATGTCTCCCTGAGGCCAGCCAGACGTTCGGTCCACAAGGAGGTGGCCTCATTTCTCTGGGAAATGGTCGGCAGCAGGCCAAGCTCCATACCCCTCTCGAACTGCACCACGTCGTCATGTACGGCAGTATCCTGATGATGATAGAACTTGGCGACTGCATTGAGAACTCTTTCAGACGAGTCGTGGTCATAGAGCGCGTGATGCACACTCAGCATCATCTTGCGGTCTTTCCCTGCAATCGTGACAGCCCAGGGGGTAAGCATAGGCGACAGTTCCGTCAGCCCTGGTTCCTGGGCCCATCTCGTCAGATCTTGGTCCTCATCGCTTGATAGCCACTTCCAGCGCACTGCTGCCTCCCTCCGGACGACTTGGAGAATGGTAGACTGGAGCCCCTGTCGACGGGCCCATGAGATGCCGTTGGTGGACTGGCTTTCGTCTCCCACATTTGCGTCCAATTGTGCCAGAGGAACGAAACTGGTGCGGAGGATGTCGAACATGCTGGCGGCTGCAGTCCACGCCGCCCTTAGACGGTCTCTATCAAGATGGCTAACATCAAACACTCGGTGGGCCCAGTAAGCTTTGGGCTCACGCATCGTCTCAAAGATGAGCGACTCCTGCATTGGCGTCGCCGGCAGAAGGAAGCTGTTTGGTGGGAGCATGTCTCCATGCAGGTTCTTGGTCAGAAGGTCCCTTGTGACAGCTAGCCATGAGTCTTCTGTCCTCTTCGTGGGTGAGGCTCCATATGAACCATGCCCTGGATTTGCTTGCTCTTGAATACCCTGTAATTGTTTGTTGAGGATAACGTCAACCAACTCGCCGAGAAGCTCACACCTCATGAGCTCAAGCACACCAACTTGGACTGAGAGCTTCCGCCTCAGAGACCAGGCCAGTTTGGTAACCTGAAGAGAACTGAGACCTAAAGCGGCTAGGCGGTCTTCCGGGGATAGAGGCTCGACTGCTACCTTGAAGTTGTTCGCAAGGAATTGTAGCACGTGAAGCTGTTGGCCGGTCCATTGCTGCTTCTCGGTTGGTTGGCCAGAAGTGTCTCCAGCTGAGCATCCTCCTGCCAGGACCTGCAAGTCCGAGCTCTGGTATATGGCCTGCAACTCTTTCCGATCAACTTTGTTCGACGCGGTCCTCGGCATTGTGGTGTTTAGGACGACAACGTGCCCCGGCACCATGTATGTGGGGAGCATGTCCCTGGCCCTCTTGTAAACCTGAGCCCGGATGGCCTCTTGGTCAACGGCGTCCTTTTTGACCGAGACAAAGGTGACAACGACCTTGTGATCGGAATTCTCTCTATCTGGCCGCGGGAGATGGAGTGTCTCGACATGCTCGATGGCATCGTCCTCATTCTTGATGCTGGCGCAGGCTGCGCTGATCTCGCTCAACTCGATGCGGATGCCCGTGATCTTAACGAGATCATCGTTTCTGCCAAGGAACTCGAACCCGTGATCATTAAGACGAACCATATCGCCGGTGAGATAGATGCGCTCGTCGATCCCGGGGCCTCCTTGGATGAAGCGGGAGGCTGTCTTGACCGGGTCGCTAAGGTAGCCTTTGGCAACCTGCAATCCACCAAGGGCCAGCTCGCCGACTCCATATCGCGGAACGAGCTCCCACTGTCTCTCATCGGATCCAGGTTTTGGAACATCGTGTACGACATACGCCGTGCATGGGTTGAGAGGAAAACCCACATTGGAGGCCTTGGCCTGGTCCCTACTCTTCCCCAAAACTCGGCGCATGGTGGAAACGACAGCATTCTCGGCCGGTCCGTAGGTGTTGTACGTGCGTGTGGTGATCCCTGGAGTCGCCCAAGCCTCCGCAACATCCTCAGTAAGCTTCTCGCCGATGAACGTCACATACTGCAACGGGCTGCCCCGAAGCTCCTCGACGGCGATGCTGGCGCCGAAACTAGGGGTAAGGTGGGCGTGCGAGGGGCGGGCCTTCCAGATAAATTCGACGAAGGAACCCAGGACAAGCTCCCGCGTGCCGCTGATGACACTTCCGCTCAGACCCCATGTATAGAAGAGGTCCTGGACGAAGACATCGAAGGAATAAGCTGAGAGCTGCAGCGTCCGCACTTGTTCAGCCTTGGGGTCATGCTCGACTTGGACTTGGAGGTCCTGCATAGCTTTTGCCGCGGCACTATGCTGAATCATGACGCCTTTGGGCTCACCAGTGGTACCAGATGTCCACAGGAGATAGGCCAGATCCTCTCCGCAAAGGGCACCAGTCTTGATTCCCTGACGCGGTTTCGGCTTCACTGATGCCGGCTTCCAGTGTTGGTCTATCAGAATAACGCGCATGTCCTGTAGGGTCTCACTGGACATGCAAGGCCTGACCAGATGCCACGACTCGGTGTTTGTTAGCAATATCTTGCTCTTGGTTCTAGCTATGAGAGATGTGCGTCTCTCTACGGGAGAAGTCAGATCGATGGGGCACCAAGCGGACCCAGCTTTCAGTACGGCCAGGACGGCGACATACAGATGGACACTCCGCTCAATACAGAGGGGGATGACATCGACATCTTCCTCGCGAAGAAGGTGTGCCAGGCCATTGGCGAAGCTGTCAAGCTCTGCATAGGAGAGACACGTGGGGGTGGAGTCCAAGGCATCATAGAAGGCCAAGGCGAGACGGGAGGGAGTCGCTCTGGCTTGAGATTCGAACTGTCCATGGAGTAATTGTAAATGGCTGTCTTGTCCGTTGGTGCTGGTGCCGGCATTTGCCCGAGGTACTGTCCCTTCAGCGGATAATAGGCTCCTGGGCAAACGAGCTGACAGTAGAGAGATCGCATTGTCAGGCGAGGAAGCGATAATGATCTGCGTGAGCGCGGCCAATTGCTTGACAACACAGCTTGCCGAGACTTTCGAAAGGGCATCCTTGCGGTACGTGACCTTGAAGGTCATATTGTTGAAATGGCTACGATTGGGCGATGATGGACTATTTGGGAAGACTTCGACGAAAATGGGGAAGTCGTAGCGCAGGACTGGATGATGAATTTCAGTCCATGGGATTTGAGAGTCCTCGTCCTCAAGGCCACCATCCTCCACTGGATATGCTTGCAGAGCCAGGGCAGTATTGTACGGCAGCGTTTCGAATACGCCCCATGATAGGTGCCGGTGGCCCAGAGCAAATTTCCCATGCTTCACAAGGCCATCGACCAGTTGGTTGATACTCTGGGTCTCAGGCAACGGCACGCGGCAAGGTACGACAGAAAAGGTGGGCGCGTGTGTGGTGGTGGATAGGGGGCCAGAGATAACGCTGCCGAAGGTGATCTCCCCAGTGTCCGCCTCAGAGAACATGTGTAAAAGTAGTGACCAGGAAGCCTGAAGAATGGCCAGTGGGGACGCGCCACCACCCAGGGCTCTGCTCTTGTCTTCAAGTGCTTGCCATGGGAGATCGCTCCTGTACTGAGCCACTCCACAGTCTGAGGTAGACTTGGAGGACCTTCCGCTGTGCAGGTTATTGCCACTCAACGAGCCAAAAGGCTCGAGCTCCCAGCCTTTTAATGATTCTCGCCACAGGCCGTCTGTGTTCGGATCCACATTGGAGAAGCACTCAAGCACTGCGTCGTAGATGCTTTGCCTCTTGATAGATTCCAGGCCGGCATACCGCCTAGCTATGTCGCAAATAAGGACTTCGACTGAGGCGCCGTCACATATACAATGCGCAATACTGATGATCAAGAGACCATCATTGTCAGCATCAGTCTCATTTTCGACCACCTGGATGTAATATAATCTCTGCGACTCTAGACTGATGTTCTCCTCGGCCAGGGCGACCCACCCATGGGTAGTGTCCACAGAGAGCTGTTCGCTAGCTTTCCTGTGAACGACCTGTGGAGCCTCGCTACCGTCGCTCTTCGGTCTACGCCATGCCTCCGGCGTTAGGATGACCAGAGCAAATGGTGATAGGGTATCGTCACACGGTAGCATGGCAGATCGATAGATAGCCTGTTCCAACATGACCTCCTCGGCGGCTCTCTTCAGTGCCGCCGCCGAGACATCCGGCTTGAGCCGCAGGACTGTGTGGCTGATGTATCTTGTCCTGTCCATGGCGAAACTGATGGCCAGTTGGCTCTGTTGGGTGGTCGCTGGTAGGACGATCTCAATATCAGCCTCACTGGTGACATCAAGCTTATCGCGCATCTGCGAGAGATGTTCCGAAGAGAATTTCGCGAGCCAGGAACGTGTGCGGTCTTCTTTAGTACCATATTCGTTATCTGCAAGGCCCTGCTGTGATGGTGTAGGGAAGAAAACAGAGCGAATGGTCGCGTGGGTGTCCAGAAGGAAAGCCAGTGATGGTTGCAGATGTCTCTTTGAAGTGTCGGGCCACCGCTTCCTGATCTCTCTCAATAGCCGCATCGCGCGTAGACTGTCTACGCCAGCATCTGAGAGAGGCGTATCAGCCGAGATCGCATGTCCACCCAGGATATCTGCCACGATGGATAGCAACTGTTCTTCCAGCTCCGCATCTTCGCCGGCCAGTGGTTGAACTTGCTCTGTCGTTTCGCGAGTCAAAAGCTTCGGACGTTGCATGTGGTCTTTCAGGACGTCTCTCACATATGCTGAAGCCGCTTTGCGATCGACTTTACCGGACGCAGTCCTCGGGAGAGACTCAACTTGAATGATCTTGAAAGGCCTCATATAATCCGGAAGGTGCCTCTGTGCCGCTTCCTTACAGCTCCTAAGGACTTCTGCCTCGAAGCTCAATCCCGGCGTGGTGATCAACAGGTTCACAACCCTCTCTGAGCCGGGTTGGGAATTCTCGGGTTTCCAAACGCAAGAGATAGTTTCCCGCACGCCCTCAACCTTCGACATCAGCACGCTCTCGATCTCGCCAAGCTCCACGCGCCTGCCGCTGAGTTTGACCTGGTCATCGGAAATTCTACCTAGGAACTCAATAACGGGTTCCCCCGAGTCGTCCCATATTATGCGAGCCCGATCGCCAGTCTTGTATGCCCTGCCCCAGCAAACTGCATCATCATCGTTGATGAACGCCCTGGAGGTCTCATCAGGCCTATTGAGGTAGCCAATCCTGCTTACCTGCGGGCCAGTGATCAGGAGCTCTCCGGTTGCGCCCATGGGCACGGGCTGTATAGCTGATGTGCAAGTCTCGTCCACGATAGCGATACCACAGGTCTCGAGAGGCGAGCCGAGCACGGAGCCTCGTTGACCTTCGGGTACATGAGACTGTGCGATGCAATAGATGGCTGTCTCTGTTGGCCCATAGCCGTTGTATATACCACGAGGGCCAGGCACGCCGTCGTCATGAGGTGCGGGATTGTGCTGAGCAAAGTCGTGCACTACGCGTGAGTTGAGCGTCTCTCCGCCGAGCATCAACCCGCGCATGGACGACGGATCCAGCAGAGTAGCGAAGCTGGGCGTGATATTGGTGATGTCGGCTTTGAGCGTCGTGACGACCTTATTGATGTCCTGCAGGGTGAGGTGCCGCGGGGCGCAGCACAGAGTCGAGCCGGTGCTGAGCGTCCAGAATATCTCGAAGAGGGAGATGTCAAAGGTTGGAGCGGCACCTTGGAACCATCTGGTAGGTTTGCGTGGTGAGTTTGACTCGACCTCGGTGGGAACGAAGCCGTAGTGAGCGCTCAGGGCAGAGATGGTACAGGCTGCCGAAAGGTGGGAAACGGCCACGCCCTTAGGCATGCCGGTGGTTCCAGAGGTGTACAGAACGTAGGCGACATCACTTTCTGTCACAGATGACCGGCTCTCTTCGCCCAGTCTTTCCACTTCGTCATCGCATGCGCCAAGATATAAGCCCACGCTGATCGAGGGTATAGTGTCTGTGACACTCCCTGAGAAAGCAGGTGATGGTGTGCCCAATAGCAAAGCAGCTGGCTTGAGGTCTGCCATCAGTGCGTCCAATCTTTCCGCCGGTGCGTCAACAGGGATAGGGCAGAAGGCCATTCCGGCTTTGAGAGTTGCCAAGTAGCTCATGTACAGCTCTGGGCATGGCCCCATCATCACCGCAATGGTCTTGATGTCAGATGCGTCAGTTGCAGCGTGTGCGCCTTGCGTGCGTACAAGCTCTCTCGCCAGCGCATTCGCAGCATTATCTAGCTGCCGGTAGGTGAACTCCCTTCTCTCGCCGCTCTCAAGATCCACAAGGAATTCCAGGGCCATGGTATCAGGTTGCTCATCCACGCGCTTTTCGAACCAGCTGTGGAGAAGCGCCTGCTCATTCTGATCCTCTGCCCGATCCTCAGGCCGGAGAAGTGGAAGAGGTCTGGATTTTGGTGGGAAGTTGAGCACAGAAGGCCGTGTCCATTGCCTGCCGTCACTTTGATCCTCACCTCGTTGCAGGGTCAGAATGAGATCGTCCAGCATGCAACCGAGAGCTTCAAGCGCGGCTGCAGGTACAAGTCTAGGAGGTGCGCTTAGACGTACGTTTGACACGTCTAGATGTACCTGGCGAAATAAGATGTTAGCACTACAATCTGCGCGGTACCCCTTTATTTCTACACCGAAAGCTTACTTTTTGGGGATCGATAAGATTGCCGTCGCCGATGGAGAAGTCAGTCGGTATCTCACCCGCAGCAACATGGTAAGCGATGAAGCTGAAGTCATTCTGGCCTGCATGGGCCAGGATGAAGCCTCTCCCGCGGTGGCCACTGAGTTGTTGGATGCAGTAGGGCTCTCTATATTCCAGCACCACGATACGGGAGACAAGCTTCACAAAAGCCTTGATACACGTCTCCTCATCAGGCCGAGGCGAGAGGCAACTCTGCCAGTGAGGCGGTTCTGTCGCCAGTGCTGATGCTTCTTGCTGGGAAACTTCATGTTGGAAACAGTGCAGTGGCCTAAGCTCCGTGATTGGTGGTGGGGATGTTGGTGATGCCATCTTGTGTGGCTTGCGAGGAATAGGGAGTGCCACGTGGATATCACATGGGAGTATGAGACTTTCAATCTCTGAAGGTGAAGTGCTAGTGGCACTGAGGTTATATTGAACCGTACATGGTTTTGAGCAGCTCATCAGGGGAGACAGCCACAGCATCCAATCTAACTACTGTAGTAATTACCCTACGACCCCTTCTGGAGTCTCACCATCAGTTACCCAGGCCAAGATGTTCTGCCTGCCCTCGGTGCTCCGGTGTAGGAGCATGAGATGAGGACTCTCTCCCTCAATGTTCCAGATGTCTCACACTTCGGCCGCGTGGGTACAGCATGACCCTGGTCAAACTTGGCTCACGAGATTTGTCACTCGTTACTGTGGTCCCTTGAGTGCGGCCAATCACTCGTGTGGAGGTGAGAGTGTCACTCGTTACTGTGGTCCCGTGAGTGCGGCCAATCACTCGTGTGGAGGTGAGAGTGCCAAGTTAAGTAAAATCATCGGTCTTCCCGGGGGTCGGGATCTTGTCTGAGGCGGGATCACTACGTACGCGCCATGGCGTGAGGCCTGCAATATCAGCCATGATCACTCGTGGGGCTACCCACCCACATAACTCACATAACCCACATGCCCACCACTATACCTTTTACAGTTACTCGATAATTATCATTTCATATTCCATTCCACCGCCAGGCAACCCTAACCATAACCTTAACCGCAACCTTAACTGCAATTTTTACCACAACCTCAACCATCGAACTAAGATGCTGCTGAAGTAGGAAAAATCGACGCAGCATTTCGACCAACGAATAGCGGCGAAGGGTTGGGACAATCTATCCCGACGCAATCGACGCAAGATTCTCTTTTTTTATTATTATTTTATCTTCGTGCTAGCCGCTAACTCAATTAAGCTGGTGGGTCGAGCGATCCTATGGCCCTCGATATGACAAGGTACCCTAGGATAGTTTTCATATACCCCTATAGCCCAAGTAGTGTTCTCCATGCCCTGTCTTGCAAATCGGCGGTCCAGCACGTCTGAGGTTACATTTTCTGCGTTGTTTTCAAGACGATGCGGAGCCCCCACGGGGTTGAGGGTTCAAGAAGTATGTTCCTCGGACACATTTTCGGTCCTTGGCAGGTTTCACTACCTACATAGGTATGTAAATCCCCTCATCATCAGAGTTTTCTTTTCTGATCGTCAGTGCTCAAATTGCCACGACACCCTCCTAGGATTGGCTTGCTCCGCGATGGATCTTATCTGATCATCTGATTAGATTGTCAAGCCAATTAGAGTTCAGCCAAGACTTCGGTACTTGAAGTCATCCCCGGCATTCACACAAAAGCTGGACACTGTGTTACCCACATGTGCACACCGTCTCTATTTCTTTGGAATCTCGGCCATCCGAGGGCCGTTCAAACCCCATAGTAGTAGGCTTGGTATGTAATGCACAAGCACATAACAAGATGGATCATGTGTGTTGGAGAAGAGCACAAATCATGGGACGGAGACTCTGACGGGGGGCAATCCGAAAATGCAGAGGATTTCCAGATGTTGGATTAATATCGATCGGCCGCTAGTCCTCGCTCCATAGCATGTCCATAATACTGTGTACCTATATGTGTGCCTGGGCAGTATCCACTCAAAGACTGCCTTGTATAGCCTCACTGTGTCGGTACGGCAAGTTTGACGAGGTCGAAGGCGTGTTCTGAGATTATGTAGAGTGGAAATTAGATGGTAGAGACACGAGTGATGTCTAAGGTCTGGCTTACAACACAAAGTACTCAAGTGCTATGTGGACGTCGTTGGTCCAAAAGTAAGCAGCTAGGAAACCATCAAGAAACTGCACGATTGGGATCTAAAGCGGTCTATTGATTCAATCTGCTCCTGGGGCCGTCACCTGTACACACACACACACACACACACACACTCGATCACTGACTAGCTACCATCCTCATACAAAGTGTCCCTCTTGGAAGAAGCGCTCGCGCTGCAGAGCGAAGAGTATCGCCGTCTTGTGTGGCAGATCAAACCTCTTCTTCTTCTCCTGCGGCAGGTACTTGTTCTGGATATGCACATGGGACAGGTCATAGCGCGGCTCAGCCACCACCTGCCTGGTCCTGGGGTCACGCAGGAAGCACGTGTGCTTGATGGACGTCGCCACGGCCTCGTAGCGTTTACCACCGCGGAAGTGCTCCTCACCGACGAGGATGTGCGAGTTCTGATCGTGCTCGCCAACGACGATGTTGCACTGAGCGCCAAAAAAGCACGCCGCGTTGTCCTCCTTGACCCATCCAATCTCGGTGTAACCCGCCAGCTCCTTGTCCCAGAGGAACACGCACGACATCGTATGCGGGTTGGCCAGTTGGGCTGCTAGGTACGCCCTGTGCTTCTCGTCTGGGCCACGCTCCTTCCAGCCTGCGTTGACCCGGTCCGAGTTCTGCCAGCGCGCATACGCCTCGAAGTGCGCGGGGTTTGAGGCGTCAATGTGGCGGATCTCGAGCTGCTGACCGAGCTCCACGATGAATCGCGAGTAGATCAGCGCACCGGGCTTGGGCTTGGGCGGCCGCACCGGGTGCACCGTACACACATTGCCCTCCCTTGTGAAGCCCAGCTGGCTGGCAAAAACGCCTAGCTTGCCATTGAACCCCGGGAAGCTCTCCTCGGGCCTGGACCGGAGCCAGTGCTGGTCGTCAGGCGCGCCGGCACCCTGCCAGAATGCCTCGCGTTGCAGCCAGTAGATGGCAGCCGGGGGGCAAGTGCTCTCAGAAAAGGGTGAGGTGACAGCGAGGCCGGTGCAGCGCAGGTACTCGCCCACCCTCTCGCTGTCTACAGATATGGCAATGATGGCGTCTTCCCTGTGGGTTGGGTGTAACCAGAGGGCGTAGATCGCTGCCCACGCCAGTCGTAGGGAGAGGTCGTCGGAATCAAATCCAGGAGTCGAGCCGCCGAGTGTCAGCTGCAGGACTTGAGCCGATTCGGCCCTATCTTCGTCGACCATCGCTGGTGAGACTCTGGCCTGTTTCCCGTCACTCTTCCACTCAGCCAGCAACATATAACCAGAGCCCACCACGAAACCGGTTCCTGTCGAGGCTATCCACACTTCTGTGCTGCCATCAGGAAGTCTGAATGATGTTCTTTCAGCGCTGAAGCCTAGCTGGAGGTCTTCGACTGCTTTGGAACCTGTCAAAGGTGTATCTGGGCCAAACTGATGTGACGTGTCATTCTCAGACTTGATTTCGTGTACTTTGCTCTGGACTTGTGTTGCCATGGTTGCTAGTGTTTCCGGAGGGTTTGTGTGTCTGTCGTTTGTTAGATATATCCTTTGAGGCAGATGAGGCCGGCCACTCCGACTGCACATGCGGAAAACTTACTGAGACAAATGCAAGATTACAAGTCCTGACTTCTGATTGAGGTAAAGGGGGACTTGTTGGCTACTAAGTAGTCAAGCCAACATACGAACTCCAGACTGGAACGGAGACTGCCCCCCCCTGGTAGAGATGACCGCTATTGTGTGTTGCATTTTCAA
Organism: Cytospora leucostoma; assembly: GCA_003795295.1. Taxonomy (NCBI): domain Eukaryota; kingdom Fungi; phylum Ascomycota; class Sordariomycetes; order Diaporthales; family Cytosporaceae; genus Cytospora; species Cytospora leucostoma. The sequence continues at coordinate 47,072 of LKEB01000107.1, forward strand.
TAGTAGTAGCTATGGGCGTACAGTTTGTACCCAGACAAACGTACGGTGCTATCCCTGAATGTATGTAATGTGGCATTCGATTAGGTGAATCTAGTAACAAATGCCATCCAACGCCAAGAAAGACTTAATCACGTCACCGAGTACATCGAAACATTCATACGCGGAGTGAATATCTATCGTTCAATAAGTGATATTGCGGATAATCATCTAACCCAGGGGTTTGTCACTTCACATAGCCCAGCATGATGCACACCAGGTCTCGATCCCCTGTCAATTCAGATCGTTTATATGGACCAGTCATGGTCCACATACGGACCGAAATCATGGACTATCTGGATATGGATTATTTATGGACTGCGGAGCTTCGCTCTTCGCCAAGATACGTCGCCGAGAATATCGGTGAAGTAGTCTTTTCCTATTTGTCATGGGGCTGATCCAAATACGGCCACCCGCGGGCTTGACTAACAAGCAGCGCTGGGAGATATCAACGCTCCACCGTCCGCCGTCACTCATGGGGTCTTCGTCTGAGTTTTGGGCCAAGAGGCGTAGGTCCGTCTTCGGAGACCAGCTTCAATGTCCCAATCAAGCGCCAGTACTCCTGAGCAGGGATCTTGGGCAATGGACAAAATGAGAATGCCCAAGTAGCCAACGCAGGCGCCACCAACAGCCATCACCCAAGAGCCACCAGACCTCGTTTCTCGATCCAGCTTTGCTTGAGGATACTGAAACCCGTGCCGTAACAGGCATATTCCAATCCCTGCAGCCAAGATGACTAGTAACGTCACGGGAGGAACCTCCGCCTTCCCTCCCCGGAAATGGTACAGAAAGGTGCCGTTGGTGTCGACAACACCCATTGAGAGACGGTTGACCGAACCAGCTTCAAAGACATCATCGAAGTTAAGCCCGAGAGATGTGGAAGACGGATCTAAGGATGAGGCCGAGAGTGGGGCCGGGAACAGCCCAAAGCTGAAGATGCCAGAGTCGACAGCAAACTGGCTGTCAATTTTGTTGTTCCAATGGCTGAGCCCGGTCCTGAGGATAGGCTACACCAGGCCTCTGCAGACCGACGATCTGTATGATATGCCCGACCACAGACTCGCTGAGGACCATGCAGACGAGCTCGAGCGCTGTTGGGCAGCGAGGCTGGAGAGGAACAGGAGCATACCAATTGGGCCTGGGTCATGGAGACCGTTCTGGATGCGACGCAGGAGCGATACCACTGTACTGACTATGGCCCTCAACGATGTCTGTTTTCGCTGGTTCTGGCTGGGCGGTATCTTCAAGTTAGCCGGAGACTTGTCTCAGATGATAACGCCACTGCTCATCCGCTTCACCATCTCCTACTTATCTGATTCGTCTCTTCACGCCACCCGCGCAGGCTTCGGTCTCGTCGTGGGCATCTTCCTTGTCCTCGTCTTCTCCGTCACAGCCAACGTCCACGGCTTCTACCACTCGTACACGACGGGCGTCCTGCTAAGGGGCGCACTCATGCATACCATCTACCGGCGGGCGACGTCGGATCAGCTCACCGAGAGGGCCAAGCTCCGCAATGGCTACACGGGCGTGGGCAAGTTGATGAGCCTGATGAGCGCCGACGTGACGCGCGTGGACTTCGTCTGCGGCTACTTCCACTCCGCCTGGACCAGCATCCTCCAGATAGCACTCTGCCTCGCCCTGACCATCTGGACCATGGGCTACAGCGCGCTGCCCGGGTTCGGCCTGCTGGCACTACTCTACCCACTGCAGACGTTCATGGTGGGCAAGCTGCTGAAGCTGCGCAGAGGCAGCATGCCCATGACAGACGCAAGGGTCAAGGCGGTTGTGGAGGCCGTCTCGGCGATCCGTCTCGTCAAGACGAATGCCTACGAAAAAAGCCTGCTCGCCAAGATCGGGCAGCTGAGAGGCGAGGAGGTCGTGTACATTCGCAAGCGAATGCTTCTCAGGGCGCTCAACACGGCCGTCTCGTATACGGCGCCCACCATTGCTTCGGTGTTGGCCATAGTCTGCTACGGAGCCACGCAGGGTGGACTGAAGGCCGATGTCATCTTTTCTTCCCTCACCTTCTTCATGCTACTCAGAACGCCACTCCAAGCTCTGCCTACTTCGTTATCGGCCATTGCGGATGCCCGGGCAGCGCTTGAGCGCTTGACTGCCTTCATGCTTGCATCAGATGAGGGTGCTCCAATCCCACCAAGATATGTGGAAGGCAGCACGAGTGCACAGCAGATTGAAGGAGATGACCCGGACCAGACCGTGGTAGTCGTTGAGGAGGCCATTTTTGCTTACCATGATGATGAGTCTCTCTTAGACGACAGCAGTGAAACCTCGACACAGAGAAGCACAGAAGTAGGTTTGGAGAAAGTCCAGAACGAGAAACAGCAAGCTGGAGCCCGGGACCAGGTGGTGACAACACCTCTCGGAAGTCAACCTCACCAGGTCCAGAGACTGTACATCGACTCACTCATGATCAAGAAGAACCAGCTCGTCTGTGTAGTTGGGCCCGTTGCATCAGGCAAATCGTCAATATTCCGGGCCCTGATGGGAGACATGCAGCCTATCCAGGAACGGAACTGCCAGGTCAACACGCACTCACTGGCCTACGCACCCCAGTCCGCCTGGTTGCTCAGCGAGACGGTCAGGGAGAACATCATCTTCGGCCGGCCTTACGACCAGGCCTGGTACGAGCAGGTGCTGACGCGGTGCTGTCTGCACCGGGACCTGGAGAGGCTGCCCGAGAGAGACATGACGGTAGTGGGCGAGATGGGCGTGTCCCTCTCTGGGGGCCAGAAGCAACGCATCAGCCTCGCTAGGGCCATCTACGGTCGGAGCCCCCTGCTATTCTTGGACGACTGCTTCTCGGCTCTGGATGCCGACGTCGGCAAGCAGGTGTTCGAGATGGTAGTCAACCAAGCGCGCCGCAACAGGGAGGCGACCGTGGTGCTTGTCACTCACTCGATGGTTCTCGCCTCGCAGGCGGATTGCGTGGTGTACATGGACAAGGGCCGCATAGTGGAACAGGGCGAGTATGCGGTTTTGTCTCGGCGCCATGGTCCTTTTGCGCGTTTTGTTGGCACATCAATGGACTCATGGTCAGCTGCACAAGAAGAAGAGGAAACAAGTGAAGGGCGGCAAGAAGGAGAGGCGAGTCAAGAGTCTCAATCTTCTGAATCGACCCCAGCCGAGAAGGGGCTGGACAACGACAAGATCAAAGAGCAGAAGCCAGAGGTAGCAGGCCGAGGACAAGAGATTATGCAGAAGGAGGAGCGCCTGGTCGGCTCCGTCAGTGGCAAGACATACATCCACTACGTGATGATGGGCAACGCATATGTGACGGTGCCGCTCTTCGTGACCTCCATTATCATCTACCAGGGCACCAGCATCGTCTCGCCGCTGTGGCTGACGTGGTGGCAGAAGAACAAGTATTCGTCCATCACCGAGTCAGAGTACATGGGCGGCTATGCAGCGTTCGGAATTGGCCAGGCACTGGGACTTTTCTGCATGAGCGCCAGCTTCGCCCTCTTTTGCTTCTACTGCTCCAACAGGCTGCACCGCGCCTCGCTTGCGCGCGTGCTCCATGCTCCCCTGGCCTTCTTCGACACGACGCCGCAGGGCCGCATCACGCACCGCTTCAGCAAGGACGTCGACGCCGTGGATAATGTGGTCGGCGAGACGCTACGCCTCTTCATCTCGACATCGGTACAGGCCATCGGCACCATAATTCTCGTCACCATCATCCTGCCGCCTTTTCTGGCCATCGCCGCCGTACTACTCCTCGCTTATACCTGGACGGGTATGTACTACCGGCCATCGGCACGCGAGCTGCGCCGTCTCAACAACCTGCTTCGCAGTCGCATCTACGAGCACTTTGGCGAGTCTCTGTCGGGCTTAGCAACGCTCAAGGCGTTCGGTGCCGTCCCACGCTTTGTTCAAGACAATGCCCGTCGTATTGATACCGAGAACACTGCCTACTGGCTGTCTATAGCGTGCCAACGCTGGCTCAACCTGCGTCTGGACCTGTGTGGTGCCGTGCTCGTCTTGGTCACGGGACTGCTTGTCGTCGGCCTGCGCCGTACAATCAGTGTATCCGCCGCCGGTGTGGTGCTCTCGTACGTGGTCACGGCTCAGTCTGTATTCGGCAACATGATCCGCCAGAGCGCCGAGATCGAGAATAACATGAATTCGGTTGAGAGGATGCTGCATTATGCGTACAACATCGAACAGGAGCCCCCCTACGAGGTTGAGGGCATTGACCGAGACCTCGAGGCCAAAGAGTGGCCGCGTTCCGGCCGCGTCGAGTTCAGGGACCTTACTCTCAGTCACCGGCCTGGCCTGCCGCCGGCGCTGCGGAACGTCACGCTTGATATCAAGCCTGGCGAGAAGGTTGGCATTGTCGGGCGTACTGGTGCCGGGAAGTCTACTTGTGAGTTCGGCTGGATTTTCCCATCATCATCTGGTCTCGGACAGTCTGCTAATCAAACCTTTCCCACTCAGTGATTTCGGCCTTGTTGAGGAACACGGAGCCCACGAGCGGCAAGATTGTCATCGATGGAGTTGACATCCACACAATCGGTCTGAGTCTGCTCCGGTCAAGCCTGTCAGTTATCAGCCAGGATGCTGTCCTACTAGCTGGTACGATCAGATACAACCTGGATCCGTTCCAGCAATACGACGACGACTGGCTGCAGAAATGTCTTAGCAGGGTCAAACTCGCAGACCCAGAAAGACCTGCCGGCACGCAAGAAACCATCAATACCAGCGAGACAAACATTGCTGAGCCCGACGGTGGCATTGACCCCGAGCTAGAGAAGCAGGAGACTGCTTACTCGGCACGCGGGACAGGAGGCCTCAGCCTTGACTTCGAGATCAAAGAGAACGGAGCCAACATCTCGCAGGGCCAGCGGTCGCTGATTTCGATCGCGCGCGCCCTGGTGCGGCGTTCTAAGATAGTCATCATGGACGAGGCGACTGCATCAATTGACGGCCGCGCGGACGGTCAGCTTCAGGAGATGTTGAGCGAGGTTCTCGGCGATGCGACGGTACTTACTGTGGCTCACCGCTTGGATACCATCGTTTCTACGTGCGACCGCGTTGCTGTGATGGAGAGCGGCCAGGTGGCCGAATTTGATGGCATCCCAGAGCTCTTTTCGCGAAAAGGGAGCATCTTCAGGTCTCTTTGTGATGCGTCCAAGATTACTGTGGGAGGAGCGAGGTGCTGATGAGCATTTGGCAATGGAAATAGACTACTGGACAGGAGTCTGGGTATAGAATCGGTGGAGTACAGATAATTCAAAGAGGCTCGGACGATTAGACTACGGTATTCACTAATTCAATAAAGCGAGCAGGAGTCTCGAGACATCAGAAATCGATGGTTTGAGCTGGAAAAAGAAATATTTGGGCAAGCACATAAGGCTCTTAGATGCTATGCTGTCCATGGATTCGCACTGGACTTACTTTTGTACCAACAAATCACAAACGATCGTGAAGATCCAATGAAATGGTCCCAGGCACTGCCAGTTGTCTTATGTTGTGTTGTACAAGAGGTTAGCACTTGAAAAGGAAGAGAAGACGAAACGGGGAAGGGGAGCTCTTACGTTCGGAACATGGATGTAATCCATCGAGTTTGTTTTTGACGCTTCTGCCATCAAAAATGTGAACACTTGCGGGGATTTACTTATCCTTCGCTCGCTCATTCGGCCGTAAAGACCAGGGAGAGACAAAATCTTTGACATGCCAAGGACCCGGTGCCCATAATAGAACAACATCCAGGCCCCGAGCCCCCAAGCCTTGTTGATCATTGATCTCCCCAATGCCACTCCCTCCTATATCGGCCATACACTGATTTAATCTGATAAGATTAAGTTCTGCCCCCCCCTGTAAAAGGTCTGCTAGGCGATGGAAAACCCACAGGTCTTAGTCCCACCTCTTCGCCTCGTGTGATGGGCGTGGGGTGTTTCCGTATCGTACTACGTCGCCGCCCACACACCCGGTGGTCCCCGCCACTCCTTCGCTCTTCTTGCCCATACAGATGCTTCTTCCCTCCTTGTTGGTTCACCCAGATCCACCACCGGAATAATAACGTATTGACTGGTTCGCCTCCTCTCAATCCAGTAAACATCACCGGAGCTCGGGTCTATATAGCACCACGGACGATCTGCTTCCTCTGTCCCTGTCTGACTTGCCGTCTCGAGCATACTCTTTGTTCTCTCTACGCGCCTTCACAGCATTGCCCTGACCGCCTTCCGCGTCTTAACGCGCATCTTTGGCGATTCTCATCATATTCAAGCTGCAAATATCGAACCGCCCTGTCCCAATTTGGGCCTTGGGATTTCGCCTTGCTGCTACAGCCTTGAGCCTTGGGCCTTGGCTGTTTCCCATCTTTACGTTCCGCTGTTCTCATAACACAGATCCATCGAGATCACAGCCATAGCTACCTCCTACATTCACACTCGAGATGTCGACAGCCAGGGCCGATGACAGCCCAATCGGCAACAGGACAGGCTCTCACTCGACTGGCGAGCCCTCCAATCAAGCTCAGGGTACCCACGAGGCAGATGATATTTCCCCACTGAAATCTACCGATCACCATGCTATCACCTCGGACTCTGACGAGCCCGTCGACAGAGATGCCAATGCCCAACAGGGAGTCAGTAAGGTCGAGGCATTCAACAAGGTGTTGTACCAGTCGGGGCCGACGGGCAAAATACTGCTGTGGCTGCTGGGCGTGTCCATCGGCCTGACCATGTTCGCGTACGCCCTTGACCAGGGAATCACATCTTCCATCTTCACCACCATGGCCAGCTCGACTTTCGGAGAGCACAGTTCGCTCGCTGCCGTTTCTACTGCAAGTCAAATCGTCCGCGCCATCGCCAAGCCCTTTATCGGTAAGCTGGCCGACATCACCTCACGGCCCACCACTTACGTCGTTATCCTGGTCTTCTACGCTATCGGCTTCGTCGTCGCCGCCAGCTCTAGCACCTTCGCTGCCTACACCGTTGGTATCTGCTTCACCTCGGTCGGAAAGTCCGGCCTCGACCTGCTGAGCGACATTATCGTCGGTGACCTGACCCCGCTCGAGTGGCGAGGCTTCTTTGGCGCCCTCTTGTCTGTCCCCTTCGTCATCACTGTGCCCGTCAACGGCTTCATTGCCGAGGGCTTCGTCGACAACTGGCGGTGGGGCTTGGGCATGTTCGCTATCATGGTCCCATTGCTGCTTTGTCCGGCCATTTTCACGCTATACGCCATGCAGCACCGGGGCAACAAGATGGGCATGGTCACTATGGCCGGCTCGAAGCAGCAGAGGATCGGCGCCGGTAGTGACGCCAGCGCCCAGGGGGGTGTGCTTCACTGGACGAAGCTTCTATACCAGGGTCTGATTGATATCGATATCCTGGGGCTCATCCTCCTTGGTGTGTCGTTCGCCCTGCTTCTGCTGCCAATGACCCTGGCCAAGGAGACCGACGACGGGTGGCGGAACGCAAGCATGATTGCTATGCTCGTTGTGGGCTTCGTGCTGCTGATCGTCTTCGTCCTTTTCGAGATTTACGTTGCACCCAAGCCGCTGATGACCAAGAGCGTACGCGAGAACCGCGCATTCGTCGCTGCTGTCGTTGTCTTCACCTTCAACCAGACCGCCTCATCCGTCCGTAACACCTATTACTCCTCATACATCTACATCATCAAGGAATGGACTACCTACGAGTGGACTATCTTCCTGGGCATCACTACCATGGGTCTCAGTCTCCTGGGTCCCATCGTTGGCCTCATTCAGCGCCGCACCCATCGCTACAAGTCTATGATGGTCTTCGGCGCAGTCGCAAGGATGATCGGTTACGGCATCTTGATCAACGGCGCCACCGGATCCATGACGCAGGACACAGGCCGCCTCATCGCAGCGCAGCTAGTCTTCTGCCTGGGTTCCTTCAACGTCGTCGGCGCGCGCGTGGGCAGCCAGGCGGCGGTGCCACACGAGGACATGGCCACAGTCATCGCACTGCTTGCACTCTGGTCCACGCTGGGTTCTTCCGTCGGCAGCGCTATCTCGTCCGCCATCTGGACTAACCAGATGCTGGACCGCATGAACAAGGAGATGATCCCCGCTGGCGCCGACGAAAAGACTATCAAGAAGCTGTACGGGTCGATCAAGAAGCTCCGCTCACGCTATGACTTCGACGACCCCATCCGCCAGGCCGCCATCCGTGCCTACGCTGCCGTCAACGGCCACATCGCCATCGCCGCTCTCGTCCTGGCCGCTGTGCCCACTATTGCGTCGCTGTTTATGCCCGACTTCTACCTTGGGAAGCAGCAGAACGCCATCACCAACACTGGTCTTGGCGGCGAGAGGGTGGATGTCCCCACGTGTCAGGAGGGGACTGAACTGGACAATTCCAAGCAGAAATCGAACCAGTGGTACCTTAGGTGGAGAAATGCTTACCGTCGAGAAATGTAGAGGTTACTTACATATAAGTAGGTAACTTCTAGTACAGCTTGAAAAAGGTGCAGCACAGGAGGGGTGCATATTATCATACAGGGGAAAAGGAGAAGGAGCAGCAAATATAGTATGTTAGTATATTCTTAGGTAAAAAGGAAGGAAGAATGTTTCTAGTACATATGCGTTCTGATTACTGCATTTTGCCTCCTATTGCTTCCTGCAGCGATTGCATTCTGCCTTTTACTTTCTGCTTCCTACTGCAATCTACATAGTATCTTCTACTGCATGCAGCTCCTACTGCCTCCCGGTACCTCCTACTACTTGATACCTAGCTACATAGGTAGTTTAGATAGAAAGTAACTACCCAATTGAAGTCAGTAATCTACATATGTAGTGCTAATAGGTATAAAATTACTATAGAAATGGGCACGGTACTAGGCTAGCGATCGGATAGGTCTGACAGTCGGAGCTTCAGACAGGCGGGCGGCCTGTCGTTTTGGGTGATGTTACGGTGGATTGCGTGGTGCCATCCGTGATTTCTATCCTTCATCTTTGCGAGGCGGTATAGGTCGATAGTGAGAGGCTCAACGGAGGCGACGGACGGGAGTCGTACTACGCGCCCCTGGCGGGAGGTATTAGGGATCGTGATTACGAAGACAGAACGTACTCCGTACAGCTCTCTGACTGCGGACGATCTAGTCTGTATGATCAAGTAATTAGTACCGTGTCATGATCTCTCTC
>LKEB01000108.1:358-52706 GCA_003795295.1 Cytospora leucostoma
ACATAAACCCAGTACACAGCCCAAGTACCCTTTACGTCACCCACGTTGTGTTCATTACAGTATAATTCCTTCTATCCCTCTCGGTAAAGGATATATAGGAAGCCTTACGAATAATATAGATGGATATATACCTCGGCCTACCTAACTAGCTAGTTCACGATACTAGTATAAACTTTATATCGGTAGAATTTAGGAACGAGGTAAAGATTATAGGAATCACATATAAATAGGTACCTATAGAGGTATACTAGTCTATAGGCAAGGTTGAATAGTACTATAGCCCCCTTCGCTATACCTTCGAAATTCTCTATACCGAATTAATAGGTACCTTCGCTAGCGAGGCGATTCTTCAGATAGCTATAAAAGCTATTAATAATATAGTAGGACCCGATAGCCTAATACCTATACTACTCGTTTTCGGCGCCTTCCTATATATAAACCTCGATTCGCTACCCTTGCCGTTGATACTAAGAAGAGCAGAAGCTATTATAAAGGCGATACAAGCCCTATAAAAGACTACTATAGAATACTAGTTAAACGAAGCTATAGCTACCTATAATAGCCCTAATATAGATGACTAGATAGTACTACTACTTTAGAGCGAGGTATAAGTCTAGCGAGAGAAAGAAGGCTAATAGGGACCGTATAAACTCCTTACTATTAAGGGTTACGATTTTACCTTAAACCTTCCTAATAGCCCTATAAAGTTTCAGTCTATACTCGTTCGGCTATATTACTATAGCGAAGATAACGATATCCTAATAGCGATAGTAATAGCAACCGTAGCGCTAGGAGTAGTAATACCTATAGAGCTATTACTAGTAGAGTTCCCTAGGCCTATAGCGCTAGATATATAGCCTCTAATACTACGAAAGCGAGGCCGGCCTAAGGGTTCGAAGAATAAACTGAAGCTACTAAAGCCTATTAAGACTAATACTTTCGTTACTCAGAAAGAGAGGGAAAACTATAAACTAGTACTCAAGTTAAGGCGCGACGGTATAATTAATAGCCTAGGCGACCCCTTTGAAGAATCTAATACGAAGGAGATCAATGATCTTATCGCCTATAGTATCTTTCGCTTCGAACGATTTAATGAGAAAACCTATAGCCCTTATAGATTATTCAAGGCCTATATAGTATAGGAGATCAAGGGCAAGACCGAGAAGCTATATAAGAAATCATAGCTAATTATCTAGGGGTATAACGATACTAGGAAGGAGAATATCCTTATATAATTACTTACGATTTAGTATATGAGCTAATATATTATCGCTACCCTCGTACCTACTTTAATAGCAATAGGTATAAAGGTCGAGTTAAGGGATATTATATAGGTATACCCTTAATCGAAATCGGAGCTAGTATATACTATTCTCGCGACCCTTCCGAAGGAACTATAGGCTCAATACCCCCCTAGTACTATTATACGATTAGTGAAGCTACTATATAGAATCGCTAAGGCCGGTATTTACTAATAGAATACCTATTACTACTACTACTATAAGAAGCTAAAGATAAATACTTCTATATACGACCTATACCTATTAGTGATAACTAGAGGTAAAGACTCTTTCGGTATCATTAATATATAGACCGATAATATACTTATAGTAGGTATAGAAGCGTTCTCGTTAATAGAAGAAGAGTAGATTTAGAAGGTAGAGTTGATATATAAGCCGAAGATAGTCCTATCCCTAGGAACTGCCCTCGATTTCAATAATATAAAAGTCACGATACGAGACGATAGAACGATCGATATATATTAGAAAGGCTAGGCGATAAAGATTATAATAGTAGACCCGAAGGCGCTTAACTATACCTAGAGGTATCTAGAATAATACGCTTATAGTGCTTATCTAGTATCAATCTATTAGCTAGAGGCCGTATTTAACCTATCGGTCGCTATATAGATTTAGAACCCCGAAGCGAAGGATTGCGAGATTCTAAATCGCTACCTAGAGTAGTAAATAAAGAACCCTTCGTATAGGCTATACTATATCGCCTTGGACCTATCAAAGGCTAAACTCACCGTCTTTATAGACGGTTCATTCGCTAATAATCGCGACCTTAGTAGTTAGATCGGCTTCGTGATCGCGATTATAGAAGAGATAACGGAAAGCGACGACGATAGTATACGGTATAGAATACGAGGAAATATTATCTATTAATCATCGACGAAGTATAAGAGGGTTATATGAAGCGTTCTAGCTTCCGAGATCTATAGAATAGTAAACGGCTTCGACCTCGGTATAATAATCGCTATAACTTTATGAATAGTTATAACTCAATTAGGACTACCCGCGATTCCGCTAGTTATTTATACCGATTCCTATTCACTCTATGAATACCTTATTAAATTAGGTACGATAAAGGAGAAGTAGTTAATAGTAGATATTATATCCCTTCGCTAATCGTATGAATACCGAGAGATTCACGAAATCAGGTGGATAAACGGCTCTAATAACCTAGCTAATACTATAACGAAGGTATTGCTAAATCGGGCTTTAGAACGCTTAGTTGATAGTAACGAGTTGATAGTTAAGGTAGAGGGTTTCGTAGAACGAGATTGATAGGGACTATAACGGTTATAGTAGTAGTATTGAGGCTATTTATAACGACGAAATCGTCGATAAAAGCGACGAGGAAATAGCGACGAATTCGACGAAATAAATATCGACGAAATCGTCGACGAAATCGTCGACGAAGGAAGGGCCTATTCGAAGCGCGAAGGAATATAGTCATTCACTATAATAGAAGACTACTAGTATTGAATAGTAGCGAGTTTTAGCTGCCTAATACGGTAGGCGGTATAGGATTCACCGCCCTAGGTGAACGGGCAGAATCACCCACCTACCTATACCTTCCCTCCGTATAACCTATAGATAGTTCTTTCCTTCCTTCCTTCGGTAGATATAACCGAAATGAATACGACTGTTTCTCACCACTACGTACGTACGTAACGTTGCCCTACCAACATCTATGATGGTAATAATCAATAGCCGCCCAACGGATAGCCAACCTGCGCCCAACTGAGAGTAGAAACACCTTGGTCCTGCACGGTCTCGAGCTTCGTTTCAGACATCATGTCGGTTCCTTCGTGCACTGAGAGACTGTGCAGGAGGTTACCTACTCGTCACCTCTAGCAATCAGGCTGCTCGTTCGGGAAGAGCTGGATACAGCTCCGAGCTCACTGCAGAGCCTTGCATCGACCCTCGATACATCGACCTCCGAAAGCCCCAAGATAAGAAGTGGCTTGGAGAACTTGGGCGCCCTCCAACGCGCTGCTCACTTGTTCTTGAAAAGCCCGAAGGTTGTATCGCCTGGCAATTGTATCATTCCACGGTCACCAGACTCAGTAGCAGATGGCTGGCCTTAAGCTGACCACCTCCATAGAGTTCGAAGGTCGGTCGGTCGGTCGGGATATCCTAGGGACAGGACTCATACGGTACGGACGTACAGTATGGTGTGGCCGGTCCAGATTCGGACCGATCCATCTTCTCGGCGCATGTCTTCCGGGCCTACCAGCAGGCGGCATCTCTCAGTGCCTGCCTCAATGTGCTTGTGTCTTGCCTGAATATGTGTGTGCCGAGTAGATCAAATGCTGTTCAGTCTCTCTCATGTACCTAGGTATGTGTCCGTAAAGCAAAGATACTGACTGGTTGGATGTGCAATGTCCGGGGCGGCGGGTCCAGGCCAACTATATCCACTAACACCCACTACAGTACGTCTCTGCCCGGCACCTTCTTCTTCTTGCCTAAGGCCTTTCTCTAATGTCGTTACCTACCCAGACAAAGGCGTAGAACCCGCCCCCGTCTTGAGCTTAGGGGAGCCAGGGAAGTCATCAAAGTCCTTTATCGCTGCGGGTACTATCAATCTATACCCTGGCACGCTGCCTTGTACGCCTTGCTTCCGCACCGCACTCGAGCGCAACCTGAACCTGCAGACCAGGAACCCGCATCCGTATCCCGCATACGCAACCCCCCCCCCACTGCAGCTTCTCCCTGTCATCATCATGCCTTCGGCGTGAGTCAACGCCGCGTACGCCATTGAGCTCTGACAAGGCTTATGCTGCCGTTGCCGTTGCCGTTGCACTAGGCTTGACCCGTTGATGTTGCCGGGTCCATCAGGGCTACCTATCTACCTAAGTAGGTAGATCCCAAGGTAGAAAACTGGTGTGCGAGATGGATCTACAGATACTCCTGCAAAGCCTCTTTTCTGCGAGAAATCAAAGAGAAGTCATTGCCTCCCCCCTTTGCTTCCTCATCGTGCTTCCTGGAGCCCTAAGACCTTGGGACTCTCACTCTTTTGCACAATACGCCTACTCCCTGGCAATCCTATCGCACCCTTATCATCGGCGTCCACCTCTTGTACTGGTGAGTGGCAAGCATAAGAAAACGGGGCACTCTCAAGTAAGTGGGACGTAGGAACGCTTGCGTTCTCTTGCCTCTTTACAGCATCATATCCGTGACCGTGACCTCGGACTTTGGCCGTCATATAAAAAGCGAGCCTCCCATCCATATTCCAACAGCAATAGCCTCTGAGCTTAGCAGCCTGCTACTGCTCTTACCTGTTCCGACCCCAATCAGCCCGTGTGGAACTCTCGCTCTTGCGATTGACGAGCTACAACAGGACGCATCTATCAGGATGCACGAGAATTCCACGATAGTCGCGGTTGCTATCGGTCTCGGGATTGTCGGCCTTGTCTCCCTCCCTGCTATTTCCACCTTCATCTTGCAGCTTACGAGGCACGAGCCCAAGCAAGACACATACGAGGACAAAGATGGAAAGGCTACACCGGACTCAGTGAAGGCTTATTCGGCCAAGGTGCCCAAGTCCTTGATTGTGCTCTTCGCTGCTCTCGGCTTTGCCACGGCCACTTCCATGGCCGTACTCGCTAGTATCCACGTGGAAAGAGATGGCCTCTTTCTTGAGAATTGGCTGGGTGCAGGTGCCTCGGTGAGTTACACCCCTCCTCCCAACCTGCTTCCGGGTCGAGATCGACCCCGTTGGCCGAAATCGAATCTGATATTGACTATATTCATGCAATAAGTGTCTGCTCCTCGTACAGGCGGTTGCCATTGCCTCATGTAGAAATACGATCCAGGCCTACAATCTCGGTCTCTATGCATCCCTCTCGTGCCTCGTTCTAGCAGTGATCCTCCTTACTCAGGGGACACTGGTGTTGGAACAGCTCCTGTCCCATCATCCCATCCAATTTGCGCTGCGGGTTGTGGAGATCGTCTCAATCATCTCCCTGGCGGCGGCTAGCTTGTGCATCCCTCGCAGGCCAGAAGTTTTCGATAAGGATGGCAATCCCATCGACCGGATGTACACGTCCACGGCCCTCAACCGCTTTACCTGGGGCTGGCCACTCCACCTCCTGAAGCTCGCTGGCAAGCAGGACGAGCTCGACCTCAAGGATCTGCCTAGGCCTGATCATTACACTCGCGCTGCCGATTTATCGACCGACTGGAAGAAGCGAGCCACGGAGCGGAAACTCTGGCTCGGCATTGTTCTGGCCCACAAGGTGGCTCTTTCCAAGCAGTGGCTTTTTACGTTGGCGCAAGCCTTCATCAACTTTGGACCTCAATGGGTGACTCTGCAGCTTCTTCGCATCCTCGAGACCAGGAGCAAGGAAGAGAACTATACACTGAATGTGTGGATGTGGGTGCTATGGCTCGGAGTCGTAACAATTGCCCAATCGTGGATTGAGTCCCATGTGTACTGGCTATCGTGGGCAGAGCTAGCCATCCCCGTGCGCGGACAGCTATCTGCGCTGATCTTTGAGAAGAGCATGCGGAAGAAGGATGTAAAGGGTACTGGCAGGTCTAGCAACAAGAAGACCGCCGGGATCAATGGAGCTCACGAGCCGAACGTGGCAGGACCGGTCCCAGTATCAACAGCCGCGGACCGGCCCGAGGTCCCTGAGGAGGGAGTGGAAGACGAGGCCGAGTTGCTCAAGCAAAGCAAGCAGGGTGTGGTGAATCTGATCGGAGTCGACTGCAAACGGGTTTCAGACTTCATGTCGTTCCAAAACCTGTTCCCCGGTAGCTTGTTCAAGCTGATCGTCTCGCTGGCATTTTTGGTCTCACTTTTGGGCTGGAAGCCTCTCCTGGCAGGCTTCTCCGTCATGCTTGCCATCATGCCTGTCAATATTTACTTCTCGAAGCGCTACTCGGACGCGCAAGATCGGTTGATGAAGGTTCGCGACGAGAAGCTTGGCATCGTGAACGAGGCCTTACAGGGCATCCGTCAAATCAAGTTCTCGGCACTGGAGCCTGAATGGGAGAGGAAGATATCCGATGTCCGGGAGAGGGAGCTAAAGTCTGTGTGGGATGTATTCATGGGTGATAATATGCTTTTGGCCTGTTGGGTCACCAGCCCCATCGCTCTGGCTGCCGTCTCTCTGGCTGTTTACGCAGGTCTTTACGGAACCCTGCTCCCTTCGGTTGCCTTCGTCAGTCTCGGTGTTTTCAGGGCCCTAGAGGTCACGCTCGGAATAGTCCCCGAATTGACAACTGACTTTCTTGATGCCTGGGTATCGGTCCAGCGTATCGAGGAATATCTGCATTCTCCTGAGGTCGAGGATATTGCGAAGGAGGCCGATGAGGTCACCTTTGACAATGCAACGATCGCGTGGCCGGCAGACGAGAACCTGGAGGACGAGGAGAGATTTGTCCTCCGGGATTTAACCGTGACCTTTCCGAAGGGTGAACTGAGTGTCATTTCTGGTAAGACCGGAAGCGGCAAGTCCTTGTTGCTCTCTGCGATTCTTGGGGAGGTCGACTTGCTGTCGGGTAGCATCTATCTGCCGAGGCCGCCCTCCATCGATGATCGCAAAGATAGCAAAGCCACCAGGGCAAATTGGATCATCCCTGGGGCTGTAGCTTATGTCGCACAGATTCCCTGGATCGAGAACGCGAGCATCAGGGAGAACATCGAATTTGGCCTGCCGCACGATGAAGAGCGCTACAACAAGACGATTGAAGTCTGTGCCCTGAAAAAGGACCTGGAAATGCTCTCAGACGGTGAGAAGACCGAGATCGGAGCCAACGGTATCAACCTCAGCGGTGGTCAGAAGTGGCGTGTAACTCTCGCGAGAGCAATCTATTCCAGGGCCGGGATCCTGGTGTTCGACGACATCTTTTCGGCAGTCGACGCTCACGTCGGTCGTCACATATTCGAGAAGTGCCTTACGGGAGAGCTTGCACAGGGCAGGACCAGGATTCTCGTCACGCATCACGTCGGTCTCGTTCAGTCCAAGACCAAGTACCTAGTCGATCTGGGCGACGGAAAGGTCTTGCATGCTGGGTTACTTTCGGAGCTCGAGAACGATGGTACCCTCGAACTTATCAAGAGCCACGAGCACCCGGAAGATGATATCAGGGAGGACGAGATTGTCACAGCTGTCAACTCGAGCGAGGCGTCTGATGAGGAGACCGACGATGAAGATGATACCGCTAATGGAAACACGTTGAAGAAGATCCTATCTAAACATGACGAGGTCCCTCGAAAATTTGTTGAAGAGGAGGCACGAGAGAAAGGTGCCATCAAGAAACATGTCTATGGCGTTTATCTGAAAGCTTCCGGTGGGTTTCTTTTCTGGACGGGGTGCTTGTCGATGTTCCTCCTAGCCCAAGCCTCGATCCTATTTCGTTCCTGGTGGTTACGGATCTGGACCGGACAGTACGAGGAGGAAAGTATCAGTGCCTTCCATGTCAACGTCTCGAGAGATCATGGATACGCATACGGCATATCTCTTCAACAGACGGTTGACATGCCTCCTCACGTCCACGTCTCGGGCTCGGGTACGGATGTCAACAACCATTCTCTCCGCTTCTACCTGGCTATTTATGTCCTACTCTCTATCGCATCCGCTGCTTTCGGCACCTTGAAGTACTTTTTCACCTTTGTCGGCTCCATTCGGGCGTCCCGACAGCTCTTCGCCAAGCTCAATTTCGTCGTCCTCCGCGCGCCCCTCCGCTGGCTTGACACAGTCCCCATTGGCCGCGTCCTCAATCGCTTCACTGCTGATTTCCACGTCATCGACTCGCAGCTCGCGTACTCGATCGCCTTCGGCAGTACCTCATTCCTCGCACTCTTCGGCGTCCTCATCGCGTCGCTCTTTGTCTCACTGTGGCTTATTGTCCTCGCCTTCGTTCTTCTGCTCATATGCCTGCATTTCGCGGTCCTCTACCTCTATGGTGCCAGGCCTGTCAAGCGCCTTGAGAGCAACGCCAAGTCCCCCGTCTTCGAGCAGTTCGGCTCCGCGCTGACGGGCGTGGCGACAATCCGCGGGTTCGACAAGGCACGGTCATATGTAGACCGCATGTACAAGAAGATTGATGATCACTCCACGGCGACGTGGCATCTGTGGCTGTTCAACCGCTGGATGGGATGGCGCATGGCGCTGGTCGGTTCGATGTTCGCCGTCATCGTGTCGGTTCTGATCCTGTTGACGCCGGGGATAGACTCTGCGCTTGCTGGGTTCGCGCTGGCCTTTGCGCTGGAGTTCTCGAGTTGTGTGGTCAATTCAATCCGGCTGTATGCTAACCTGGAGTTGAACATGAACGCTGCTGAGAGTAAGTCTTGATCTGGGAGAATAGGAATCACTCGGTTCATTGATCACTGACGTGGGACAAATCAATAGGAATCGTCGAGTACGCCGAACTTCCCACCGAGACCCTCGAAGGCGTGAGCCCACCAGCCGCCTGGCCCACCGGCGGCTCCATCGAGGTCGACGAGCTGGTAGTAGGCTACGCTCCGGACCTCCCGCCCGTGCTCAACGGGCTCACCTTCCGCGTCGAGAACAACCAGCGCGTCGGCGTCGTCGGCCGCACCGGCGCGGGCAAGAGCTCCTTGACCCTGGCGCTCTTCCGCTTCCTCGAGGCCCGCTCCGGGAGCGTCCACATCGACGGGCTGGACATATCCAAGATCAAGCTGCACGACCTGCGCTCGCGCCTGGCCATCATACCGCAGGACCCCGTCCTCTTCTCCGGCACCATCCGGAGCAACCTCGACCCCTTCGACAAGCACACCGACGCCGCGCTGCGCGACTCCCTCGAGCGCGTGCACCTCGTCCGCGGCACGGGCGGCACCGCGACGCCCGTCGCCTCGTCGTCGACCGCCGCCGACGCCAACGCCAACACCAACGTCTTCAGTGACCTCACGAGCCCCATCTCCGAGGGCGGCCTGAACCTCTCCCAGGGCCAGCGCCAACTCCTCTGCCTGGCGCGCGCCATCGTCGCCCGCCCGCGCGTCATGGTCCTCGACGAGGCCACCTCGGCCGTGGACATGGCCACCGACGCCCTGATCCAGCGGAGCATCCGCGAGGAGTTCACCGACGCCACGCTCCTCGTCATCGCCCACAGGCTGAGCACCATCGCGGACTTCGACAGGATCCTGGTGCTGAGCGACGGCCGGGTTGCCGAGTATGGCTCGCCCAGGGAGCTCTGGGACAAGGATGACGGGCAGGGCGTGTTCAGGGCTATGTGTGAGGAGAGCGGGGAGAAGGAGAGGCTGAGGAGTATCGTTTTCGGGCAGTAGATGCTATTCGTTGTCATTGATGCTGATGCTGGTGCCGGTGCCGGTGCTGATGCTGATGCTATTGTTGATCTTGGTGTTTATATACATAAGTGATTGGGGTAGATATTCTGGGTAGCAGAGGGAGATTGCTGGGGAATATGTAACCCAGTTTTCTCTTGCTGGTTCTTCCATAAAAGCAACTGAAATTCGCTCGACCATCTTCCACATCTAGGAGGTCGCTTCTGTCCACCATCTCTCGCGGCATCTTCAGCATGTCTCACAGTTGCTATGGGGCACATTACATTATATAAACTTTTTTTGTGATTTTCGCGCCGCATATTAACTTTCCTGATTACTAAGTAGTCAGTCAGGTCCAACGCCCCCATGTGAAAGTCGCTCAGTCCATGTAATTAATCCTCACCAACTTCGCCTCCACTCGTAGCCGACACAATTGCAACACAGAACGAAGAGCTCCATAATACCCTTCCGTCTCAATTCGCCCACGGCCTCACCACCAGAGCAAATTGAGGAACAGTAAGGGCAAGACAGGAACAATCTGTGCTCTCGTCTCCTCAGAATCCAGTACGGGCAATGCAATTAGGAAAACAAATTGTCCATCCTGTCAGGCTTCATAATCCATCCAAAGCCAGAGAAAGAGAAGTGCTGGGCCCATAACAAAAGGGGGGAATCATAGTACAACATAGGTAACAAGACAAATCCATCAAATCCACCAAGGTGTGTAAGATTCACCATACCGTTCAAATTGGCCGGTGCAAGCATAACGCACACCAAAAGTGTCGAAGACAATCGATCCCGAACGCACACAGGAAGTTGCAAATATTATCTCAACATTCTGAAAACTCTTGCGTTCTCGTGATGTCGATCTCATAGCTCCGGTTGCGCATGACTTCGCGCTCGTTCATTGTCGCAAGCTGCTAGTGCTACCTCGGAAGCGCGAAGGCGATGAAAAATATGACGGCGAAAACTGCCATCATCATGATGAGGAATTCGGCAAGAAGGAAGCTCTTCTGGCGCGAGGTGAAATGGTCGACCTCGCCACGCGTGTGCCACGAGAGCGCACCGTCCAAGGTGCCTGCGATGGCGAGCAGAGAAACAAAAGGAAACAGTCCAAGCAGTGCGATTATCAAGAAGAAACCCCGTCGTCGAGCCTGTGCTTCATCAGACAGCCAGTGCTCAGTGTTGCGGGCGCGTCGGCTCACAGTACCGCGTTCCATATCAATGGGGTTGTTCAAGCCGCGATAGGCCATGCGTTGCAGAGATTTATCGGTGGACTTCTGGGTGGCAGCGCGACGATGACGGTGGTCCCAAGGATATAGTCTGGGGGCAGGGTCGAAAACACGGTATTGAGAGCCGTCCTCGTTGTGGATGGTGGTGATGGTCACGTCGGATCCAGTGACGGTGCTGATGGTCGGACGGGTGTCATCCGCCGCAATCAAGGCGCCTTTTCGAGTTAGCTGAACTTGCTCCTGAGATTCTTTATGGATTTCTGAACTCTGACTGTCAGAAGCCTTACCGTCAGTATCATCTTCGTTACGTCCCGAAAGTGGACTGGAGAAGTGGGCAAACGCACGTGGAACGAAGCGCTTCACTTTACCCGTGTTAGGTGTCACCGCCGAAGAGGGTGTCGCAGGTTGGGAACCGGCCTGGCTCGCGTCTGTGGTGTAGCTCGCGTTTCGCATCGAATTCAGTCGCTCGCGGCCCGTGAGAGTCTGGTCCTCCTGTCCGCTTGCACGCCGCAAGGCCTGCATCCGCTGCGCGACATCGAGAGGCAGCAACTCAACGCGTCCTGGATCAAATAGACTGGCGGACGCGGAAGATTCCAAGCTGTCGCCGCGATAGCGGTTGTCGAAATGAGCTTGAGGCATCCTCAATGGGGGAGGCAGTACAGCTGCGGGTGGGATTTGGGCCTGTCGATCTGGAGGTGCGTGACCTTGCGTGGTCATATCAGGCTGAGCAGCGATGGGGTTCAACTCAATACCGTGCTCAATATTTACGTGACCATCCTCTGAATCCAACTCCGTAAACGGGTGCCGATGTGGTCGGCCCTCGTGTAGTGTAGAAATCGGAAGGGGAGGCCGCTTGCTGCTACCTCTGCGGAAAGGTTGTCGGATTGCGCCCGAGACCATTTGACCAAAGGAAGGGGAGCGTTTCTTGTTCTCAGGTTTGAATGAATTTACCTCAGGGCTGGGTCTGGAACTGTTCTGGAACAGGCCGTTGATTCTGTGTGTCCTCTGCTCGGGCACAAAGACTGGAACAGGTGCCTGGTTGATATTGTGCTGGCGATACCTGGTACCGTGGGGGTCGATGTTGTTGCCAGGAGGGTGGACTAGGCTTCTTTGAGTCGCAAACAGGCCAATGCCTTGTTGCTGGGAGCTCTCCTGGACCCCTCCATAGGGTCTAACAACTTTGGACCGAATAGAGGCAGCCTCTGAAGGCATGTCACAGTCAGAGTAGTTTGCGATCGAGCTACCGCACTGCTTGAAAGCACTCGTACCGAATTCTGTGTGATGAGTAAGGCCAGCACCGATCATTGAACCACGATACCCCTCATAACTGGTGAACTCAGTCTCCTAATCCGCAGTGTCACCAGTCATTCGGCGGGTCTGTCCCTCACCACGACGTAGATCCTCGAAAACAAGCTGCTGTGCTTCTCCTATAGCACCTGTGTGAGCTCCTCCGTGGCTCGTCTCATGGCCCACAAAGTTCCTCTGTCTGACGGGCACCCTGACCGCATCAGGGCTTCCCAGTGCCCATTCTGGGTTGATGGCACTAGACTCGAAGAAGTCATGACCACGACTGGGGGAGTCAAAGTGCGGCTGGCTCGTGTTATGACCAAAGCCTTGGGCTGGTGCCATATTGACAGATCGGACACTCCGGAGCAGCCTCTGTTCAGTAGGTGAGACAACTTCACCATTGTAGGGCTGGCAAATGCTGCCCAAAGGAGTCCTATCAGGTGAATTTGTGAAAGCAGCTTCGTCTTGTCCGAAACCGCTGACTTGATGCAGGTAAAGCGACACCTCACGCTCCCTTGAGGGCTCTGGAAAGATGCCATCATACTTGAATGGATCATCATTGTCAGATTCTCCCATCGTCGTTCTGCTGGCAGACATATGAGCAGAGTTCGTAAAGCTGCGTCGACCATGTCCTTGCCTTCGCGCGGAGTGCATGCGCTCAGGTGGTGGCTGTAGTACGCTCAGTCTATTCTCGGCCTCAGCCTCAGATTCGACACCAAGATCACTAGCACCAATTCGAGCATTGTCGTCTTCACTGTCGCTTATATCCAAAAGTGGCCGGGGAGAATAGGACGACTGTGGACTCGGCGTAGTGATGTCACTCGACGAAGACTCGGCAATGTTAGGATGAGCCATGTTTGTGGCAAAGGGGTTCGAGGGATGGAATGGCGGGTCCTTTGGGAGTGGTATATTGGGCGCTGTCTGGTGGCCAATTGTGCCTTTGCAGCCGTATCCAGCCATATTTGGGTGCTTCGCCTTCAGTCCTGGAGAGGGCCCTGTTGCTGACCTTGGTGCAGCCTGCGCAGCCTGTACACCCCATCCAGTCGGTCTAGGGGTTTCCGTCAAGCTGCGACTAACGGTACGAATGATGGGGAATCCGACGTTGGTGTAAATCGCCCGAGCGTCAGTCGGCGACAATGACATGAGGAAGCTGTCATCCCTACTCTCACTATCTCCAGTTTCTCCAGAGACTTGTCGCGAACCCTCTCGTGACTGGGAGGTGATCTTCATATGGGCCTCCTCGAGGCTGGAAAACAAATGTGGTCGTGGGGTAATCACCTGTAGGGAAGGCTCTGACAACGGCGAGATGGAAGGTACAACGTCTTCCAATGGGTGGCTGGTTGTTGGGGTTGTTGCACTGTGCGAGGCTTCTGGGAAGTTGCCGCCCGCCTCCTTGTCGTCGCCGAATGCCGCCATGATGACCAGCAGCAAGAGTAAAGCGATGCTTCTCACAGATCAGCTAATTACCATAGGTCAATTTCAGAGGGAACGGAGACAGCAGGATACGGGTGAGCAGGACGCGGGTGAGTAGGACGCGGGTGAGTAGGACGCGGGTGAGTAGGACGTGGGTAAGTAGGTTGCGGGAAAGTAGATAGCGGGCAAGTATGTTGCGGGATAGTAGAACGCGGGTGAGCAGGAGGCGGGTGAGTGGGACATAGGGAGTTGGACGCGTATGATACCTAGAGGAGGGCACTAAGGAGGAGGCTATCCAGTGGGATATAGAGATAGAGAGCTCTTGAAAGGTGACAAGAAGAGAGAAAACTTACTGAAAGTCGCCGAAGAACTCAATCAATCTTGGATGATTTTGCTAGTGATCGTTGCAGTCATATCGATCATGAAGGAGCAAACGGCGGGTCGCGAGGTAATTAAAGAATCGGTGGTGAAGCGCTAGAAACTCGAGTACTCGGCGCGATTCGGTCTGTCACCAATGAAGTCTGTTAGCAAGTTTATACTGGCCTGCGCAGGTTCTCTGGACACGATATTCATGTCTCTGAGTAGTGCTTCTTGTCGCGGTTCGCGCATTTTCTTTCGGTGCTTACCGTGAGCTGAAGCTGATTCTGGATGTTACCACCCCGTCGAGGACAGTCGTGTGGATCGATTCTCTGTGAACCTCAATGCCTCAAATAGCTCTTTGACCGACACGGTGGGTGAGTGCTTGAACAATGTTCTTAGAGCAAACCAAGAATGGATGGAGGAAGTCGTGAAGAAGAAGAGCGTTGCAGGAGATCAAAGCTCGTTCCAATTTTTAGAGGATTGGAGGGAAACCTAAGGGTGGTGGGATCTGGGAACGGGAAAGAACAACTCGCAATGAAACGCTCCAGCAACACTTAGATACGCTAGCCGTATGAACCCTCCGTCTTATCGAAGTCTCAACCGTTAGCTATTACCGTTATATCCCAGTTCAATGTCTTGCAGTAAGAAGTAGGTCCTAGCAGTGATCCCATGGGATGCTGTTATACTTGGGGGCGCTTGTCCAGGTAGGCATATAGCAGTGCCATTCTGCTTGCTCTAGTGATAAACCAGCCCTATAGCTATCTATACTAACTATATGCTTAATATTGCCAACTTTGAAGACAATAGATCAAGAATATTATGGAGCATTATACTAGTATTAAGGACCTTAGAGTCCCTACTAATCCAAGGAACAAAGATATTACAAACATGATACTCTGGACGCAGGCCAACTGTTTTGGGTACTTCCTATCAATATATATAGCTTGGAGAATATCCTACGGGTTCTTATTTTAGTTGTTAGCAGATTGACGGTACAGTGTAGTAGCTTTAGAAGGCGGCTTGAGAAGCTACATAGACTTCTGGAGTAGCTTGACTGATGAATCTGCCATATACGATGTAATTCGAAGCAACATTACCTTTTGAATGTGTGTCATGTCTGCCTCCAGTGATAGACACCTGCATATATTATATTTGATTTTAATAGGCATATAAGACCCTATAGACGGCAAAGCGTATAGACACTTTTTGCATATATCTAAGGCTAAAGACTTGGCCTGAAATATTACAAATTGTCTTATCGAAGCCTAGGTAGTCTACATGCCCGAGTCAAAGAGTGCTGCATGTGTTACATCACAAGGATATAGAAAGCACATAGACGCCGGAAATCTTGCTCTTGCCCTTGCAGACGATTCTGACGCCACGTACTCTCCGCTTGCGGATCTTGCTTATGTGGTATATCTCATTTTCTTCAAACACGGGGATCAGGGCTGGTCGCTCTTCATATGATCCCAATCAGATTGGGACTCCGTTCGTGATCAAAGTGAATTTGGGGCGCAACACGCTGTCCTGGTCAACAGGTCCCTCACTACCTACACACACGCTGACTATAAATGTCATGCTCGTGGCAAGTACAATGACCTACTGCAGACAGACTACTGATTATATACATGCACAGGCAGATTCTTTCATTGCGCTTGAAGAGATGAGGTCTCGGGGCATTGATAGGACATCGGGCGTGACCTCTTCCATGAATGTGCATGGATGTCCTAAGATGTGAAGTTGAAAGCGGCAGAGCGGCTCGGAGCCGCTCTTACCTATTAGAGTAACATCAAGACCCGTAGGGGTGATCCCTAAATACCCCGCCGTCGCTTAGCAAGCGTGACAAGCACCCGATTGGCTTCTGCTTACCTAGGTACACCGTTGCAATATATGTGGGCGCAGTGGGGTACCAAGGCATGCCAGGTAGGTACATAGTACGGGTCAATGGCCTAGCCTTCCAAGTCCCCTCCACTGTGGGCCACAACTGCACGATACCCTGATTAGGAACTTCTTACTGCCGAGTGTCCCCGCGTCCCTGATTACCATAATTATCTACCTTCCACCTTGCTAGAATCTCTTCCTCAAACCTTGTACCCTATCTTATGCTCCATGCCTTCCTAAAGCAAGCTTCGATTGCTTCCCTAACTCGTACTACGTATAGAGATCCCTTCGTTATATATATGCGCAACAGCATACTTGTTCCAACAGCTTTCTCATCACCTCCATTCCCGGAATAGTCTCGAGCGGTCTCCATGTCATGTATACTATGAGAAGAACGGGCTTCAGCTACTTGGATATCTTGCAACTACCTCTAGGCCCATCAGGATGCAGTCCCAGTCTCCGGAGCAGATCAAGCCCAAAGGGATACTGGACCTTCCTGTAGAGATCTTGCTCCACATATTATCGTGTTGGTGTCCTACCTCGAGTCTAGCAATAGAGTCGTCTGGGCTTTACTTGGAGTTGTTCTGGCTGACCAATTTGATATATAATAGTTCTGGAACCGTCCCAGACCACTAGTTTACAGCTCGTATCACGCAAGCTCCTATCCGTCTGTCGAGATGAGACCTTCTGGCGCTCGGAGTGCTTTGAGAGGTCCTCCTTCCTCGATTCCCTACGACGACGTCAGGGCCTTAGGCGGCGCAGCGATAATCAAGCAGATATTCCGGACACGGCGGGTGCAACCCAGGTCCTTACTCCCAGCCCCGCGCAGCTTGCTGAGGCTCGGGGAAAAGAGCGTGTCCAGATGATGGCGAATTGGGATCCTTCGTATCCGGAAGAAAACGTCAATTGGTACGATGAATTCATACAAAGGGCTGCGCACATCACGGTCAATTGGCTCCAGCAACCGAAGTTGCGAGACGCCTCCGATAGTACTTACAATGAGGTCCGGGGTGTTGCTCTATACCGCCCAGACAGCCAAGGCCGAGACCCACAAGGTCTTGAGACTCTCTTTGCCGTCTCACCACTGGACGATGGCTCTGTGTGCCTGTGGGACGCAACAGGGGCCAAGGGACGAAAAGGGGCAGTCTATGCCCAAAGCCGGCCTGGCATCTTGTTCATGGGCGGGCCTGGGACCGACAACAGCAGCCGCTCCAAGAGGATCGATTCTGGAGTCACTGAGTGCGTCAGTGTCGACAGCAAAATGCATCTTGCCTTCTTTGCTGTGCAAAATCGTAGGTTGCGTCTTCCTACCGGCTGCTCGGACAACGCCTGGAAGCGCAAGAGATCCGTGCAAGAATACGATCAGGACTAACAAACAAACAAAACAAAACAGACCTCATCGAGGTTGACTTGCGGAACCTTACGGTCGTAGGTTGCGAGTCGTATCCCTGGTCAATCACCGCTCTCTCCTCGGCAGACGCCGGCGTTCCTCTTACAGTAGGAACCAACAATGGCATACACACGCACGATCACAGGTGTAGGATTGCAACCACGGGCGACGATACAGGACGACTCGACAGCTTTGACGGGATTGGAGAACAAGGGCTCTACGAAAGAAGCCTTAGAGCCCTGTTCGATAACAAGCCTTTGCCACCGTACGCGCCACTTGCACATCCCGCGCCCCTCAGCATTCTTCACATGCAGCGTCCTGGGACCGATGCAGACATTGCAGATGAGATCTATGTGGCCGGGCGCTTTCCCAGCATCTTGCTGTATGATCGGCGCATGTTCCCCTCTATCAAAGGAAGTATTCATTCCGGTGCAAGGCTATCCAGCTTGACGTCTTTGCCGTTCCCATTCTCAGCCGTGGACAGCGAGCTCCGTAGAGAGGGTCTACTATCACCTGAACAAGTCGAGAGATCTAAGACGACTCCGGCTGGTGGAAGGACGCTTCTCGCATGTGGCGAGTACAACACCAAAGGCTCTCTGGAAATGTACGGCCTAAATCCTGTCTCAGGCGCACCAACATCGCTTCCGGGAGCGCTGTCGAGCTCGGTCTTCAAGAACCGCCAATCCTCTTCGGACTCCAAGCTCCTGTCGGGGACCACTCAGGGCACACGACTGGTGTTCTCCGATGGATCAGGGCACATAAAATGGTTCGAGAGGGATGGGTTCACGGAGATCCGACGCGTCAAAATCGGGCATTGTGAGCGGGCTCAAGCACCCTCGCTCTTCGCCTCTATGCCGGGATCGGATGACATTGCGAGAAAGCTGCTCACAACTCATCCCGATTGCGATGGCAGGGTCAATGGCAATGATCTGCTCTTTTGGACAGGCGAAAATCTCGGCATGGCGACATTTTCTTCTTCACCCGTCTTCACAGCGGAAGACTTCGAGGTAGAAGCAAAACCAGCCGCGGAGGTGGAGAAGGAGGAGGAGGAGAGGGCATACAGTGACAGGATGCGACGCGCGCTCGAGAGACAGGCTGACGACGTTCGATTCGTCAGGAACTTAGGGCTCAGGGCGTAGGTGCACGCGAGACCACTGCTGCTACCAGGCCTCTGATGAAGCGCGAGTGCCGACACCAACGCCTCCGGTAAGGATCCCAGTGCGGGCCTGCAACGGGACGAATAACAAGGAATGCCATGTTTCAGCATACAGCCTCTGACAACATAAATGGTTGCCAACCATCGTTGATTACCTTCTATTGACCTCTAGAATCGAGGCTAGGATTTCGACAGGACATTGGAATCATGTGGCTCTTAGTGCTCCATGGTCTTCTGTGTCATCCCAGCATACTTGCCGTATACCATCGTCCGAGTCGGTCCGGTGGCGCAAATCACTTGTGGCAACAAGACCAATGGGTGCCGCAAGTACTTGATGGTGCTGGCGCGAACCCCTCAATGCCCAGGGAATGAAAGTCCGCGACGACGAGGCGAGATATGTTGACTGGCCCCATCATGCCCCGCTGTAGGTAGACATTCCTTGGGGACTTCTTGTGGGTTGGAATTGGACCCGACGACGGCCTGCATGATGCAACCGACGTGGACCCAGTATGGCGAACGCACGCAAGAGTCAATGCAGTCCCCACTTCAATGCTTACCTCACGAGCGACCACGAGAAGGTCGCGTGCGACGAGCTCCATCCTTGCTCTCATCAATCGACTGCGTCTACCTACACTACAACTGCACCTAGGTCCATGCTAAGTGCGTCGTAGTGGGCGCCTCATGTGCGGCGGCTTCGCAGGCCTCGCCGGCACGCCGGATGATCTCTTCACAGCTTTCGGAAGCCTCTGATTTTCGTGGCTGCGTGGCTCCAATATTGGCACGGACTAGGATCAATCTAGAGCAATATGGAGAAAGAGTCTCGAAAGAGAGCGAATGTTGGACTCCAGAATTCAGAGATTCAGAGACTATTGGGCCAGCGCCCTAATCCTTGGGTTGCCGATCTCCCTCTTCCAAAGTAAGGCGATACACGCCAACCAATCAGCCTTGAGCGCATGGGCTGGATGACATGAAAATCCATCCCACTCTAGATCGTCGCCAATGTCCTTTCCCGTCTGCCCCGTCTGCGGCCGTCCGCCTCATTCTCCAGGAACCAAACTTACGGACGCCTCTCGACCTAGGTACTTGCTTGCTGACGGCCGAAAACATCAGACCGCTGCACAAGGTCGCGGTTCCAATAGGGTCCACATCTTATCTTGAATGGTTGCCGGAATTACGGATCTCAATGTTGAATCATTTCAAGCCGACATATCAAGCCGACATAGTAGATACAACAGAGGCAAATGGCCGACGGCAACAAGCCAGCCTGGGCCATCAGACTATCACGACAGTCCCTGCAATATGCCTGACAGCTGTTGCTGTACGGTCGTTCTGATGAGGTCCAGACTACTGCACGCAGCACAACAGCACGGTTATAGAGGATCCATACAGTACGGTCCAGCCCATAGGAAATCAACACACCGCTTTCCGGGAATTCCATTCGGTTGCCCATCAAGTTTCCTTGTGGCTCACCAACGGGCCTTCGACTTACATAGTGTACATACGACGTTCACCCCTGCGTGGGGGGTTCGAGACTTGCCAGGAGAGAGAACCATGGATGTGTCAACTGCCATGTTGCCATCCATTCTGTCGCTAGTCCGTTACGGGTTACTCTCCTCTCGTGGTCTCGCTTTCCATTACAGCCCCTATCCCGTCCTCTCACTGTGTAGTCTTCGTACTTTGCAGCTCTCACAGCGCCGAGCGCCTGCTCATCTTCAGCCAGCCAGCCAGCCAAGGATACATATTCTTTGCTCTTATGCAAATGAGGCGGGCCATCTAAGACACGACAGTGTGGTGTCACTAGTTCTCCCGGCCGGCGGACACGCAGCAAGACTGACTGACAACTGGCAGTGTTGATCTCAATTATGCGCTTGGGTCATCTCCCTCAAAGGTTATTTTTACATCCCTTGCTTGCGCTTATGCATTTTGATCTCGCACTTTCCTCCGCCCCCATACTTTCAGTCTCAATAACATCGTCCCGAATCATCACTCCTATGATGTTCAATGGCTCAAAGGATCGGTGCAGGGGGAGCTTTTGCACACTTCCTCGATCATACAGATGACCATGGGTCACATATGCACCATACAAGCGGGGCGAGTAGACTGCCGGTGATAGTCTATGATGACTACTACGACTATGATTCCGATGAGACGTCGCCCTCTTGCCTACGGCCACACCATTGGGATGCGAGGCGCGATGGAGACGGCGGCATAGCAGATGCCAACTGGTCGTCGAAACAGCACCATCAGTTTTTTGTCATCAGAGAAGGAACGCCACCCATGGGAGAAGAGCGCAGCCATCATCAACGCAACCAACAACAACAACAACAACGAACTGGCGGTCTGTCTCCGGAGCCAGTCCCTACCGCATGCTTCATGGAAAGGACCAACTCGGGGCGTACGATCCTGACCGAATCAGATTTCGATTCGGAGCTTTTCGAAAGCGACGAGTTCTCGCCCGAAGAGGACAAGGCCGCTGCGGCAAGGGTTAGGCGGCACATGGCCAATCCGCGGCGGGACGTGAAGCGACACGAACGCATATTGCGGAGCCTCATCCACCCGAGCCACCAGGGTGCCGACTTCCAACTCGACAATGCGGCCCTGGAATCCATCTTCAGCGCCGCGGACGAGATCTTCTTCCAAGGCCGACTCTCGCGTCGGGTGCACTGGGAATGGTCCTCGAGCAATCAGAACCATTACAGCAGCCGTATCATCGGGACGACGGCCCTGCGGAAGGCGGCACCGCCGAGGGGAGGCTACGAGACGCTCATCGTGCTGAGCAGTCCCATATTGAAGGACACTCAGTACAACCGCCGCCTTCTGATCTCGACATTCCTGCACGAATTGGTCCACAGCTACCTGTTCATCTGCTGTGGCTTTAAGGCGCGCCACTGTGGTGGCCACACGGAGGGGTTCAAGGAGATCGGCAGTATGATTGATGAGTGGGCTGGGAGGGGAACGTTGAGGCTGGGCGACATGGAGGCCGACCTGGGTCACTTTAGGGAGGTGGAGAGGAGTCCACTCGTCGAGAGTCACCAACCGCCATCATACCACCAACATGGCGGCGGCATTTGCGGCTCTCCCGACCGGCAGTGCGATGCGTCCTGGAGTTCTGGTCCCAGGATGGAATTCCATGGGCATGAGGGAGGAAGTTGGATCCCAGACGGTGCGATGCCGATGTCACCTCTATCCATCCCTATGTCGTCTCCCCCATTCGTCGACAATGGCCGGTGGAGAGGATATGATTCTGACGAGGCCGTCCCGAGGATGCTGGAGATGGCTGCCCATACGTTCGCTGGGTCGGGAATGAAGGGCCGCTTCTAGGCAGGCCTTGTCCCCCACTCACTCGCCAGTACCTTACGCCGCCTGTTCTCAATCACAACGTCTACTTCCTCTCACATTGAATTCCTACACGAAAGCGTCTATCAACCACCGGCTCCTTCTTTCTACTACACCTCCTGTCATATCCCTATAGACCGACTCTGCGTTGTCCAGATTGGCGGTGGTAATTCTCCGGAGTACACTGGGACCATCATGGGGTACCGATTTTCTTCATTTACCTTCTTCTCAAGCCTTATTACTTTTGACTACAACATTATACACATCCTACTGTATCTAAGATGGCATGGCGACGGCGTTGGAAAAATCCTTGTACGAGCATCATGGACGGTGTCTGTTGTTTCGGCTTTATATACCTGTGTCAGCATTTTTAGCGTCGTGGGAGATGTAGAACTGGGTTATCCTGCTTTTTGTGCATTTTCACGATGAAAATACCACAGTTCCGTACAATATATAGCCTTGTAATCATCTGTGGCTACACTTATACACACCGCGGTTGATCATCCGGACTGGCCCCTATACTTCGAAGGCCGCCTGTTCACGCATATCTTCGAGACCGCTAGGAGCTATGGTCGCCATTCCATGCATCGCCCTCGTGCTCTGGTGTGGTCGTCTTTCTCACTTCGCGCTTCATCGGCCTGCTTCATGACATCTAGAGCTGTGTGGACAGTACTTTTATTTCATGTTGATGATCAGACGGCCATCACGGCCGGCTCCCGTGGCTCCAGTGGGGATCTGAGAGCGGAGAGTTTGGAGGCAGATATGGCTGTCAACACCGCTAGGCACCAATGATTCATTGATCGTGATATAAATACCTTCAAGAAGGAGAGGAGGGAGGAAAGAACAAGCATGGTCGACTAATGAGTCTAGAAATGAGCCCCGGCTCATGCTATTACCCGATATCATACATTAGAACCCTCTATCATATCATCCCTCGCTGCATCATCTAGCACCCTGGAAGTCCCACTGTCATTATTCCATCCAAGCTGCAGTCCCCCAGTGCCAACGGTCTGATGCCAATCACCAGAGACTGCGTCATGCGAATCCTAATCGTCCTTGTAGATGCCGTCCCTGCACAGCAGCGCAACCTTCTTGAAGAACCGTCTCCACTCCAACGGGTCTCCCTTGATCTTGACGAAGCGCACCTCCAAGAACTCGCCGCCGTTGGGCACCTTGAACCTGTCCACCATGATCTCACCGTGCAGGCTCTGGTTCCGCCCGTCCACTGTCTTGACTCTTATCGTCGTGATATGGTCGCTCGAGTGCAGGTTCGCCGCCGGCGAGGGGATCGGGACGTTCAGCTGGTGCAGGGCGTCACTAAGCATCTGCAACAGCAGCTGCGGCGGGACGTGTGAATAGAAGCGCGTCAGCGAGTACGACGGCACTATGTCCCTGAAGCGTCGTGCGTGCTGGGTGAGGCTGAAGGGTACGCCGGGCGTTGGGCTGAACTGGCTCATCGCCGGCTCGTCGGCGATCGCATCCAGCGCGTGATTGCGCCGGCCGCTTACCGAGGCGTCTACGCTTACGACAGGTTGGGTTGATGATATTGCTCCGTTGATGGAGCGTATTGTGGGCCGTTCCCAGTCGAAGATGGCGTCGGTTATTGGCTGTTCGGGCTGAGTTGCAGAGAATCTGGTTGTGAAGTCGGAAGGCGAGGGCTGGGTTTCAAGATCCATTGGGTCCGCGGCTGACCTTTGTGATGGGGTGGGCACTTGGGTGAGATCGATGCGTAAGTTTGCCAGCATTCGAGTAGCCAGCGCTATCGGGTCGGATATCCTGCCATCTGATGTGAGAAGTTCGTTGTGCCGCGTGTACCACGGATGTTGTCGTATCTGGGCAAACGAAAAGCGCTTGCTCGTCTCGATGTTCATCATGCCACGCAGCAGCGACAGTGCTTCAGGTGGAACACTCTGCCATAGCTCGTCGGTACTGTGGCCATTGGTCCGGATGTATTCTCGCCACTCCCACTTCTTCTCTGTTGGCTCCTCCCACGGTGTGTTGCCAACCAGTAGCACGAACAGAATCACACCACACGACCATATGTCCACGAGATCCGCCTTGTATTTCGCCGACTTGTTCCCGGTTGCGCAGCGGAGCACTTCTGGGGCAATGTACGGTGGGCTTCCGCACATGGTGGTACTCTCCTTAGTCTTCCCTTTGTACTGAAACAATGTTGCCATACCAAAGTCTGCAAGCTTCAGGTCGCCCCTATCGGAGAGGAGGATGTTCTCCGGTTTCAGGTCGCGGTGGGCAATGCCCTTAGAGTGCATGAAGCTTACACCACTGATCAACTGCCAAAAATAAAGGTGTGCAATGTCCTCGGACACGCCCTTGTCGGCCTCAATCTTGTCGAATAGGTCACCGCCGTCGGCAAATTCCATGGCTATCCACCTCCAAACAGCGTCCTCCCCGGTAGCAAACCACTCGATGATGTTGGGGTGCTGGCCGATATGGGAGTGAAGCGAGACCTCCA
The DNA here is from genome assembly GCA_003795295.1 of Cytospora leucostoma. Taxonomy (NCBI): domain Eukaryota; kingdom Fungi; phylum Ascomycota; class Sordariomycetes; order Diaporthales; family Cytosporaceae; genus Cytospora; species Cytospora leucostoma. The sequence goes on from LKEB01000108.1 coordinate 24,427, forward strand.
TGGCGATCTGCTTTGCCGAAATGCGGCCATTTCTGATAGCATAGTCCTTGTGGATGAACTTGACGGCGAAGACAGGTGTTTGTCTATCAAGAGGAACGGCCTTCCTGATGCTATGGTGGGTTGGTATGTCAGTCTGGTTGAGTTGCACATGTGATATAGGGCAGAGCATCCTCGAGGCTTAGACTCACGATGCATAGGCTCCCCTACCAATGGTCTTGGAAACGACCCTAAAGGGCAGGTCGGATGGTAGGGGGCTTAGTTGAGATTGCTGCATCTCGACCTGAGGAATCGAGTCATCAAGTAGCAGGAGGTTATGAGAGTCAGGTTGAGTCGAAAGCTTGTAAGTGGGCAACTCGAGTGACACGACTGACACAAGGGTTTCAACAGAGAAGGTCGCTGCGATAGTGCCGCATGAGATGGATCTTTCAATACGATGTCAGACTCAATGCCTGCTTCTAACAAGCTCAGAAGAGAGGTGTGTGTGTGTCTGTGTGTGTATGTTGATCTGACCACCAACCAAGTCGCGTGCTGTTCGCGTAAATTGGCTCGCGTAAAGACGTCAGTGATGCACTGAAGACAGTTGCAGAACGCGGTCTCTTGCTGATAAATGGGCCCTGTTGTTGTCCGCCTTACGTCCTGGGAAGAACGATCCATTGGCTCAGCAACGGGGTTTCCAGGCGGGTGGGGCCCCTAACTTTTGCAGGCGTCCGAAGGGAAGCTGGCGGCCAGCCCACCAAAACTTTGGCGGTTGCCGAGGAGCTCAGGTGGGGTCCCGTGGGCTGTAAACATTGAGGAAGCTCGGAACATTGATTGCGGCGCAAGGCACGAACACGACACGATATACACCACCACACATACACATTGCATGCATGCGCCCGGCTTAGATCCTATCCTATCTCGCCAGCCACCTTTAATTCTCGTCCACCTGCGTAATAACACGGCATTAACGCTTATAACACACCAAGTTTTCTTCTTGAGCAGGAGCTTGACGATCTTTCCAAGTCATCATCACTCCCTTCTTATTTGCGCAAAGGGCATACACTGCACTCTAGGACGTCTCGGAGCAGTGGTCCTGTGTCTCTTGTTTGACCCTAGTGGATAGAAAATAATCTTCAGATCATTCCCGAATCCGGACGCTCTCTGAGCCTCGACAAACCCAAACATGGAGGATCCTCAGGCGGCTGGTGCTCCGGCCGGCGGTGTTAGGAAGGCAGCCGACTCCCAGAATGTTACCAAGAGGTAGGCTAGAACAGCCCCGACGGCAGCCATGGCCGCCTTTCTTTGTATCCTTTATCAGCATCAGTATGCGCTCCACCGGGCTAACACATCACTGCCTCACAGGCTGCAGACAGAGCTGATGCAGCTCATGACCTCCCCCGCGCCCGGCATCTCGGCCTTCCCCGGCGCCGACGGCGACCTGACCAAGTGGCGCGCGACCATTAACGGGGTCGACGACACCCCCTACGCTGGGCTCGTCTTCAAGCTCAGCTTCAACTTCCCCTCCGACTACCCCTACAAGCCGCCAGAGGTCCTCTTCCGCACCCCCATCTACCACCCCAACGTCGACTTCTCCGGACGGATCTGCCTCGACATCCTCAAGTCTAAGTGGTCTGCGGCATACAACATCCGGACCGTCCTGCTCAGCCTGCAGAGCTTGCTTGGGGAGCCAAACAAGTAAGTGCCTTGCCGAACACGGCCGATATCTTCATTGAGGGGAGTATATGAGCGAGGTATCACAGGGGCTGGGCTGACTTGTCTGTGTATAGTGACTCGCCCCTGAACGCGGAGGCTGCCGAGCTCTGGGACAAGGATCCTGAAGAGTTCAAGAAGAAGGTGCTGGCCCGCCACCGGGACATCGATGACGACTGAGGTACTCTTTGGGCGGATGCATTTCAATCGGAGCATGGAGTCAACGTGTAGAATGACAGACTTTTGGCACTGGTTAAGGAGGGATGGGCAATTATCGCATTTTCAGGGTTTAAGTTTGGGTCGGGGAGGTCTATAAGGCTGTCCTCTACATCGCTTCTGGCATTGAGCATAGGCAGGTGTCCGTTTGCATGGATATATACACCTGCAGGGCTCTCCTTTGGCAGCAGATTTTGCGAGAGTAATGCAGTATCGTATGTGATACCAGTTTTTGAGGTCCCCAGTGAACAGCTTCTTTCTCTTCCTTTGCCATCGTGAGCTCTTCTTGACATATGTTTGGGTGACGGGCAGCAGTTATGCTCTACGGACGAGCGTTTGCAAACAGGTTCGATATTGACAGGCAGGCGACAGATGCGGATGCTTTGGGGATGATGTATTAGTTATGACGAGTTCCGATACACTGTTCATGTGACGAGATCATCGCGCAAATCGATCACATACTCCTCCAGCTAGAGGGCGCAAATTCATCATGGATGAGGGGAGCAAGAGCGTGCAATTCTATTATGCGGTTTCCTTGCAGCATTCGGTCGCGTGTAGAAACCCGTTGTCTCCTCACTTCGCCAATGGTCTTCCTGAAGCACGGGTATCTTAGATACACTTCTCCTCGCTTGTTCCGCACCGGCAAACTTCACGCGAAGTCAATTCGATGTATTGGCGGACGGGCCATCGTCGAGGCTTCGTTGTTGTCTTTCATTTGTCTCATTTTTTGCTTCCCTCAGTGATGTGAAGCTAAATGCCGTAGAAAACTCCGGAAAGCCAGATGCCACCATGACCAGACAAGGAACCAAGTTTTCATCGACCGACCCTCAAAAAACACGCCAAGGACTGCTCTCTTCCGTTGCGCAGTGGAAAGCAAGACCCTACCCTCTCTAGACACCCGTCGTGCACCAGAAGAGTTTACTCCTCCTCGTCAACGTTGGTGGTCTTCAGGCCCTTGGGGTTGTTGACGTTGACGGCCTGGACGTAGCTGTACAGCTTCTCCTTGGCACCGTCCTCATCGTTCCTTCGTCGGGAGATGCGGACGCGGAGTCTGTATGCAACACCCTTGACACCCTGCTCCCACACCTTCTTGTTCAGCTGGGGGTCCAGGCGGACGTCGGAGGTACCCTACGAGTTCCTTGTGGTTAGCGCTTCGTTCTTCAGTCCGTCCTGAGCCTGGCCAGCGCGATTCTCTCGATCCAAATCCTTATTCGCAAAGTTCGGTCGGTGGCGCATTATATCGGTCGGGAGGAAGGGAGGCATCATGTGCATACCATGGACTTGTAGGCGAACTCCTTGATCTCCTTGATGGCACGGGGAGCCCTCTTCTTGAAGGAGACACCGTGCAGCTGTTCCACACCAAACCGTCAGCATTCCGTCGCCCAGTTCATCAAGCTCTTCCCATCGTATTGGCAATCGCTATTTTTTCGGTTGTAGGATTTGGCAAACGTACCCTCTTGTGGAGGTGGATGGTGTACTCGCGGGCGACAACGTCCTTGAGGGCGGACCGGGTGGTCTTGCCAGACTTCTTGGTAGACGACATTTCTGCAGATGGACAGAACTTCGTTAGAGCTGTGATTTTGAGTCTCGAGACTGTCACTCGATAGGATCGTACTCACTGAGAGCGTGGGCGAGGTCGTCGGTGGAAAAGTGGGTGGTCGGTCGTCTTCAGATGTCGTCTGGCTATTCGCTCTCGAAAAGTGAAGGAAAGTCGCAGACGCTTGGAAAATTTGGAAGACCTGTGGGTGTGGCAGTGCGTTTGTGGCTTAACTCATAAGTGGAGCTCCCATGAAAAGTTGAGGTTCCGCTAGCACCGTTCGACTGAGAGGGGTCAGGTACATGTCTAGTGGTACCTCCGGGACGCCTCCAGGCCTCCAGGTACCTTGGTATTCGGGTAACCCCTGAACTTGGAATCTCATCCTTCTCTCGAGCTTACCTAAGGCTTCAGTAACGACCACTTGTCAGGGGCATCGGATAGCTATGCATAGTACTCATGCGCGCGAAACCACCTAGGTAAACAATTGCCTACCTAGGTACCTAGGTACACTACAAGTACTACCTACGATTAGGCAGTTTGCTCAATCTGGGAGAGAACGTACCACTGGCCACCAAAGGTACCCAAGGTAAGTGTTCACAGGGCCGCGGCTGATACGAGGTTTGTGAAAAGTACCCAGGTACCTACGTAAGTACGGAGGTACCTGCCCAGGTAGGTAAACACGGCCATCTGCCCATCCTCCTCCTGAATTCTAAACGCTATACGACGATACCGATGTGTACCATCCACCCCTTCGTTACGGAGGGGGAGCAAACTCTTTTCAGTTACTTCTATTCATGAAAAGAGAGTCCAGTCGGACTGTACACTTCACCTTGAGCACAGGGTCCATTACCCAGGCACTCGAGTGAGACAGCTTGATATGTTTAAATGAGCAGAACCACACCCGGTCTTTGACGATCAAATCAGATGCGACCTTGCCTGGAGCCAATCTCAATAACAATAGAAGCACGAGCGTTTGGCCCGTGCATTTTATGTTACCTGCGACCTCTTTGCATTCCTTCTCCATTTCCAAAGGCCCCGATTCGGTTTCAACCGTCAACCGCCTTTTGTCAACAAGTGCACGACCGAGCATTCAACAGCTTCACGACTTGCAGGTGACCTCATCTAATCTCTCTGCTTTGCGCCGAGCGCAACCTGCCCCTCGCTCCGCACCTTCAAAACACCTTCAGACACACCCCTCACTTTGTCCAGTCCTTCTCGCCCTCACTTGGACGCCAATCGACCGACCCCTTTCAGCGAACAACTCCCTTGATGCCTCGGATTGCGGACCCCAATAATCGACTTCTCACATTTCGCCTATCGAGGACCTGATTGCTTGTTCCACGCGACTGGACCTCACCTCTACAGGGTCACGACTTGCCCCTCCATTCACGCTCCAGTGTCGTGGCCTGACGGCTGTGTCGGCTGCGTCCACTCAGTATGGCGAATCTCAACTCGCCGTCACCGGTGCCCGACCTGAATCGGAACAGGTTGCCAACCTTATTCGAAGTTCTGAGCAGGCGGACTCTCCCGCCAGTCGACCTGTTTTCCTTCTACATCTTTATGCGAGATCAGCAAAGATCGGTCGACTATCTAGACTTCTGGTACGCGGGACAACCCAATTCGGAAAGCTAGGGAGGAAGGGAGGAGTGATGAGAAACGTCGCGGCCCGCCACCATGTCTCGTTACTAACGATTGACTCCTCATCTACAGGCTCGATGTCGCTCAGCACATGACGCTATGCCGTCACTATGTCCGAGAACTGCGAAGATCCGTGTTGATAGGAACACCCGAACCCGAACACACCTCGAAACGCTCATCCCAGATCCTCGAGAGCATGGGTGACATGAACTTCGGTGCACCAGGACCATCCATGTACGCCACGGACAAGGAGAGGGATCAGGACGCGCAGATGTCGGCGTACCTGCGCGAGGAGAGGGCATCACCAGCCACGCCAGGTTTTCACGACTCACCACACTCCAGTGTGGAGCCGACACGACCGAGCCCCGGGGCAAATAGCACGCCTCGCGACTTGTTCACGGACTCTAATAGCCCCGCCCACGAAGTTGCGAGACAAGACATCCGAGCGTCGGCCGAGAAAATCCTATACACATTCTTACTACCCGGAGCGGAGCGCGAGATTGTGTTACCTGGCCATATCATTGACGATGTTACACGAGCCATAGAGGAAGAGGGAAGAGACGACCCTGAGGTGTTTGACCTGGCCAAGGATTATGTGTTTCAGGCTATGGAGAGAGATGCCTTCCCGGGTTTTCTACGGATGAAGGCGTTTGGCAACCTTATCCCGCCCACTTTGATTCTGAGGTTGGTGATCGGACTCGTGTCCATGTTCGGTGGTTTCTGGGCTGCCTTTGTCTTGATCTTTCTCGACAGGTCAAGGCTAACGAGGTGCTGGGTATGTTGTCCCTCGCGTGAGTTTTGATGCTTGATGACGTTGCTAAGACCCATACACAGCTCATTCTACCCTTCACTATCGGCGTGTATTTCCTCGCTTCATACCAATACTCCCTCGACCCTGTGCTCGCTCTGGTCGGCCTGAGCGAGTACACACCTTTCAACTTCTCCCGGGTTCGAGAACCCTACGTCCGCAGACTCCTTGCCAAGCGTGCACTCATGGTGCTCGCCGTAACAGCACTTGTTGATGCAGCGCTGCTAGTGCTTTTCATCCTAGTGCCGGGCAAACGGCTCTGATTTTTACACGGCCCAGCACGTTGCTACGAGACCATAGACCTCGTGCGATTGTCAAGGATCTACTAATTTTGACGACGTTATGACAATTACTTCGAAAGACGGTGGTGACGTTACCGCCAACACCAATTCTGCTTTTTCCCGGGTTCAGTTCTTGCGTTCAGGATAACGATACCAGTTCGTGGCGAGTATTTACGGAAAGGGTTGGGGCAACCTAAAACGAACAACCAGGGGCGTGGCGTTTGACCGGATCATGCAACATTTTTTGCTTTGCATCTGCAAGGACCAGAGTTGCTTTGTATGAAAACCATGTATATACCCTATCTGTGACGAAAAGGGGATCTGTACCAAATCAAAGGAGTAACTTGCTCGGACACTGAGTGGGAGAAGGGGAATCCTTGATATCCACGGCTGGGATTCGCGGCCGCTGCTGGTGCTAGTAGCCATTGGCTTGTTAATATTCTGCTTTATGCGTGGTAGATGAGCTGTAGATGGTGCCCCGGAATCAGAAGCTCCCCGTCCGAAGCCCACAATGCCACGTTGGTACTTCTAGCATGCTTTCACCTGATTCTTCGTCGAATTTCGTTCGAGATTAAGCTGGGGCATGAGAGCGCCGACGACTGCCCCCTTGGAGAGTGGCCACCAGTGGAGTTCTGGGTAAAAGATTCGGCATGTAAACCAGTCTACATAGAGCAGGAAACACTTTCGGCCCTGGAATCCTGGAATATGCTACTTAAAGCGCTGCTTCTCAGGCGTCACGGTTAATTTGATGAAGGTTCGGGGCACAGTCGGTGCCATGACGGCTCAGAACGAAGAACCCGACGCTGTGCTGGTGATCGTACGGAAGGGGTACAGACTGAAGTGGACGTCGGTCTTTCAGATCTTGAGACCTCCCGTGCCACATTCATGGAGGTTCAAGGCAGACCCTAAGCGACATGGAACGAGTCAACCGATCTCATTCTCAATTCCATGGCCTCTTGACCTCTGTACAAGCAAGGGCTCGAATCAGGGCGATACTTCAGTGATCGCAGTGCTCCACTGGGAAGATACTCGCGCGACAGCTTCGACTCAGTCAACGTTGCCAAAGCACGGGTTAATCATGCCTGGCCTTGGACTTTCTTATACGAATATAGTGACGGATGCTTGCGCCAAGATAGAAACACAGCCTCAATCGCAATGCTGCTGTGCGGCTCTATTCCATTGAAGCACAGAGCAAGCTAACGCTTTGTAAAATACGAGCAAACTCCGTAACCATGCCTGATACCAGAGACGGACGGGGAACATGGCCCCGTGGCCCCGTTCCAATTCCTAAGATGCGACACCCATGGTTGATATCGAGATGAGGATTCGTCCGTGTCGGACACGTCGCATCCTGCACTCAGGTGTGCCCCGAAGTATGTCAAGCCCGTCACCTCCTTGGCGAACGCAAGGCATCAATGCCTCAGAAAACTCATTTAGAGCCAGAGGATTGGTAGTACCTCCTTTCCTTAGCTGGACCTACAACTTCCGCCGACTCGCCCTCTTCTGGCCCGGGGTGTCGCCTTCATCGTCAAGGTCCATGGCCTCATCATGGTCGTCCAACCCCTCGGTCAGCTTCTCCATGCCCCTCTTGCTCCCACTACCCACTGGTGCGCCTGGTGCGCCACCACCACCACTTCCTCCCCCACTAGAACGCGTGGTACGCGCTGCAGCACCACCGCCGAGCCTCCGTCCCGGGCCACGACCACCTCCTGCGGAACCGCCCGCGCCCGTACCACTGGCGTCCGTCGGGTCCCTGGTCTCGGCCTCGACCACTGCCTGGAACGTACGGTCCCACTCCCTCTTCTCGTTGGCCGTCTTCGCGGCCTCCTTCCTGATGCCAGCGATAGACTCCTCGATCTCTGCGAGCGTGGCGTCGCACCTCGCGGACCACTGCTGCAGGGTGGCGACGATCGATGGTACCGTGGCGGGCTGTACGTCGCGCAGGGGCGCGACGGAGGAGACCTGCACGACACGGCGCAGGGGGTTCAGCTTCGCGTTCAGCAGGCCGGCGTAGACGGCGGAGATGACTATGTCCTCGACCTCTCGCGGGGAGGTCAGATCAAGGTGGTGCTGTAGCGCGGGGTACGTCATGTTCTTCTTGTCCCGGCTGAGGGTCAAGAGGGATAGCTGGCGGAGCTTGAGCTTCTGGGCGTCGTTCAGAGCGGGGAGGCTGGAGGTGGATTGGTAGTCTGAGTAGAGGCCATGGCTGAAGATCTGGAGGTGGGTGAGATAAGGGGTGTACTCGGACGAGCTGGCAAGGGCCTGTATTTGTGTCGATGCAAGGAGCTCTGTAAAGATGTAGGTGGCAGGGGCTGAGGTCGCGCGAGAGATGAGGTCGGCAGCAGCGCGGGGGGAGGTGGCTGATTTGGTGAGGGCCAGGAAAGGCTATAGAGGTGAGTTAGTCAATTCATTGGAGGGACAGTCAAATCTGGAGCGCTTGAAATACACACCTCGAGGGCATTCAGAGCCTTTGTTTGCTCCATGTTGACTGTTGGGGTGATGTATCTAGGAACTGAATGTGGCTGAAGGTTGTCGTCGTCTTCTGGTATCGAGGCTCAACTAAGCTTTGGATCGACGTCAATAACACAGGCAGTGGTCAAACCGGGGGTGGTCCAGTAGTAGCCTTGATGGGGGCAGGCACTGTTGGCAGCTGGCAGCTGGAGATGAAGCCTACCGGGCAGGCAAGATGTTGGCACTTCAGGTATCCAGACACCCAGATACCGAAACAGTCTATCTAGGTCTCTACTCTAATGGGAATCATCACAGGGTACAAAGTATGTACAGATTTGTACAAAGCAGAGCTAAACACCCAGGTACCTACCTAGCCCAGAATAATGGAAGCCAATCAGATATGAACGGACCGTTGCGTGTGTCAACTGTCAACCGTGAAGCTTTCTTTATGAGAAGGTATGAAGGTGCGAAGGGTGGTGTATCATATCCGTTTGAGCTGGCAATAACAGGGATCATTAATATTAGCAGGTCAACTGGTGCGGCAGGTGCGGGGACAGAGCTAAAAGCGGAGTCTTCGCCTTGACCAGCAGACCAGTTGACATCTCCTGCTAGAGTGCTGGCGGGCTGGATGCTCTTTGATGTTCTTTCAAGCGTTTGAGTTGAGCCGCGGGTTTTGACTCGGGTTTTGCATGTTCAACAGCCCTATCGACATCAAATGCCTTGCCCGTCACTCCCGTCTGGCCGGTTTCGATGGCCATCAGAAGCCCAGATTGTCACTTCCATCGTCTCCACTTGATTGCCTGTGCTGATCTCTTCACCCTCGTCTTCCGTGTTCCGTCTTAGCGCTCCGATCATGGACTGCCCAGGTGTATAAACTTGCAAGTAACACTTGGGGCCAGGCTATAAATGGTCAACATATTCGAAGGATAGGCTGCATGATTGCTTCTATTGGACTCGGGAGTAGATCTATCAGCTTGTCAGCAGCCACATTGGAGCATGGAGCATGTTAGGGCTACATCGGGCATGGCTGTCGTAACACATTGCTTGCGCTGTTCCGTCTGACTTCATTCTCAGGACCAGCGCCAATTGTGGCCTGACAGCTGCCTGGGAATGATGGGTGGCCTCTGCATGTGACGTTCAGAATCCCAAGCAGTCTTGAAGATCTGCAGGCACGCAGATCAGGACCATATCGTACCGGATAGATACACAACAACACGACCACCTCCAAACAAGCGTGTGAAAGCGAGAGACAACTTTCAGGTCTTTGTTCCTTTTCATGTTCTAAAAAGGGGGTTGAATAAGGCACATCATGGATGTCAATAGTACGGAGCCGCAGCCGTCATTGGGACGCCTTGCTGTATGCGCAGCCTGAGCTACCCCGAAAGCGTGCTAACTTCTAAGTCATTACTACTAGGCTTAGGTACCTACCTAGCAGGGTAGTACCAGCACTGACCGAGTTGAGCCCGGCGCAATTCGGGACCGTTTTAAACTTGTATCGCCCCAGTCCCTGCGACGACGGGGACTAAAAGGCTAAAAAGCCTTAAGAGCCCACCTCCCGGGCCCTCCATTAATCATGATCGCGAACCAGTTTGCACCTTCGAAGAACGATACCGTCCGTACCTGGGTCTAATTGGGACCAGAGAACCGCCCAACCGCCGACTAACAAAGCTGCAACAATTCCGACACTCCGATACCCCGACACCCTGGAACATACAAAGGTAAAACTCCCACCTGTATCAAAACACATCTCTCGCAGCCCCTCCGCCCATGCGCCCCTTTCCCCTTGGCAACCAACTCCTACTACTTCTGCCGCTCCTGCTACTACCGTACTTTCCCTGTCTCGCAGTCTAATCAGACATAGCCAGCCCTACAATACCTGCCTAATAGATGCGCGTGCGACCCTTCCTCCGTCTTAGGTAACCGACCTCGGGATCTCCGGATTATAACTTGCTCATCTCTCGGTCTCGCGAATCTGCCTTGTACATAACCCTATGTCTGTTCGGAAGCTGGCCTTCTAGTTTCTCTTTATCGACTCCATAGTACCTATATTCCCATACGATACCCTACAATACCCATACCTATTTCTTCAATGTATTCCGACTCCATATAGCATAATCATCGCCAAGTCTTCTATACTCCCTACGAGCCGCGAAAGCATTCTACAGAGGGCGACCTTGGCGAATATGGCGCCCTCACGGATCGAAGTCACGCCAAATGCTGCGCATATGGTTACCACCACTTTGAAGGTCGGCGGCATGACGTGAGTGTCTGCCCTTTGCGCACAGCGACATGATCATTCTGACCAGGCTGCCCTGTCACAGTCACAGCGATTACACCTCTTTCGTCCAGAGCGGACTCGGTCCCGTTGACGGTGTGGGGAGCGTCTCGGTCAGCCTTATAATGGAAAGAGTAGTGGTAATGCACGACCCTGCCAAGATTTCCGCCGAGAAGATTGCAGAGATCCTAGAGGACCGAGGCTTCGACGCTGAAGTCATAGCCACCGATATACCAACGCCAGGCGCAGATGTGGACGGTGCATACAAAGATGCCGTGGACGAACAAGGGCCGGGTCTAGTCAAAACGATCGTGTCTGTCGAGGGAATGACTTGCGGTGCATGCACATCTGCTATCGAGGGCGGTTTCAAGGACGTCGCAGGTGTGAAACACTTCAGTATATCGCTACTTTCCGAAAGAGCTGTCGTGGACCACGATCCGACCATCGTGTCCGCCGAACAGATCGCCGAGTTGATCGAAGACCGCGGATTCGGCGCCACCATCGTCGGAACCAACCCCTTGGAGCGCGAGGACAGTTCTGGTGCAGGAGCCTCGGCGAAGAAGGCATCCCGGGCAGTCACGACAATTGGCATCGAGGGTATGACATGCGGCGCATGTACCTCTGCCGTTGAGTCGGGGTTCAAGGACGTCGATGGAATGCTCAAGTTCAACATCAGTCTTCTGGCTGAGAGAGCTGTCATCACCCATGACCCAGCGAAACTACCTGCGGAGAAGTTAGTCGAGATCATCGAGGACCGCGGCTTTGACGCCAGGTTAATCTCAACCCAATTCGAGGAGTCTGGTTCAACACAAACCACATCGACAGCAGTGTTCAAGGTGTATGGCGTGCAAGATGCTGCGGCGGCCTCGGCCCTCGAGGATACGCTGCAGGCTCTACCCGGTGTCAGCTCGGCGAAAATTAGTCTAGCAACTTCGAGGATGACCGTCAATCATCAGCCGAGTGTCACGGGACTGCGTGCAATGGTGGAACTCGTGGAGGCAGCCGGTTACAACGCAATCGTTGCCGATAACGATGACAATAATGCCCAATTAGAATCTCTTGCGAAGACCCGAGAGATCAACGAATGGCGGAGGGCGTTCAAGATCTCGCTGGCCTTTGCCATCCCTGTTTTCCTCATCGGGATGATCATCCCCATGTGTCTCCCATCTTTGGACTTCGGTGCATGGCAGCCTGTACCCGGCCTGTTCTTTGGTGACATGATCTGCCTACTGCTGACGCTGCCTGTCCAGTGTGGCATTGGCAAGCGGTTCTACGTCTCTGCATACAAATCACTCAAGCACGGCTCGCCTACAATGGACGTGCTCGTCGTCATGGGAACTTCGTTTGCTTTTGCCTTCAGTATCGTCGCCATGATGATCTCGTTCTTCCTGCCTCCACATACACGACCAAACACCATTTTCGACACTAGCACCATGCTGATCACTTTCATCACTCTCGGTCGATTCCTGGAAAACCGTGCCAAGGGGCAGACTTCTCAGGCCCTTTCCCGGCTGATGTCGTTGGCTCCGTCTACGGCAACTATCTACACTGATCCAATTGCTGCGGAGAAGGCAGCAGAAGAATGGGACAACCTGTTGTTAGACGAAGCTGAGCCAAAAAATGCAATGGCAGACGGTAATGCGGCGGAGGAGAAGGTCATCCCGACGGAGCTCATCCAGGTTGGAGATGTGGTGATACTTCGACCCGGCGACAAGGTCCCGGCTGATGGTGTCGTGGTGAGGGGCGAGACCTACGTTGATGAGAGCATGGTTACTGGTGAGTCCATGCCCGTTCAGAAGCGCAAGGGCTCAGCCATGATCGGTGGCACCGTCAACGGCCACGGCCGGTGTGACTTCAGGGTCACTCGCGCTGGGCGCGATACTCAGCTCAGCCAAATCGTCAAGCTCGTCCAAGATGCTCAGACAACACGGGCACCGATCCAGAAACTGGCGGACACACTGGCTGGCTACTTCGTTCCTACCATCCTCATCCTTGGCTTCCTGACCTTTGTCGTCTGGATGATTCTCAGCCATGTCCTCCACAACCCACCAATGATCTTCCGGGAGCATTCAAGCGGTGGCAAGATCTTCGTGTGCATCAAGCTCTGCATCTCCGTTATCGTCTTCGCCTGTCCATGTGCCCTCGGTTTGGCCACTCCCACAGCCGTTATGGTCGGAACTGGAGTCGGCGCAGAGAACGGCATTTTGGTCAAGGGTGGTGCCGCACTGGAGGCCACTACAAAGGTCACCCAGGTCGTCCTCGACAAGACTGGCACTATCACCTACGGTAAGATGACAGTCGCGAGCACAAACATCGTTTCCATTTGGCAGAACAACGAGTGGCGCCGGAAACTATGGTGGACCATTGTCGGCCTCGCAGAAATGGGTAGCGAACATCCTGTTGGTAGGGCCGTCCTCGGCGGAGCCAAGACCGAGCTCGGTCTCGACGAAGAAGGCACAATCGAGGGCAGCGTCGGCGACTTCACTGCTGCCGTGGGACGTGGTATCGCCGCGACCGTGGAACCCGCATCCAGCGCCGAGCGCACGCGCTACAACGTGCTGGTCGGCAACGTTAGGTATCTTCGTGAAAACTCCGTCGAAGTTCCCTCGGAGGCCGTCGAATCTTCTGAGCGTATCAATAAGAACGCATCGGCCGCAAAGGCCAGCGCCTCCTCGGCGGGCACGACCAATATCTTCGTTGCCATTGACGGCAAGTATGCTGGCCACCTTTGCCTCTCCGACACGATCAAGGCCGGCGCAGCGGCTGCCATCTCCATCCTGCAGAACCGCATGCGCGTCAAGGTGTCCATGATTACGGGTGACCAGCCCTCAACCGCTCACGCGGTCGCCGCTGCCGTTGGTATCGCCCCGGAGAACGTACACGCTGGTGTCTCGCCAGACCAAAAACAAGTCATCGTCAGCCAACTCCGAGCACAGGGCGAGGTCGTCGCCATGGTCGGCGATGGCATCAACGACTCGCCCGCCCTGGCAAGCGCAGACGTCGGTATCGCCATGAGCTCTGGTACGGACGTTGCCATGGAGGCCGCAGACGTCGTCCTCATGAGGCCGAACGAGCTGATGGACATCCCCGCGGCCCTGCACCTCGCCCGGTCGATCTTCAACCGCATCAAGGGCAACCTGGCCTGGGCGTGCATGTACAACATCGTGGGCCTGCCGTTTGCAATGGGCGTCTTCCTGCCCCTCGGATTCCACCTCCACCCCATGGCGGCCGGCGCGGCCATGGCGCTCAGCTCCGTCTCCGTCGTGGGCTCCTCGCTGCTTCTCAAGTTCTGGCGCCGGCCGCGGTGGATGGACGAGGCCGCCGGCAAGGACGCCATGGAGCTGAGGAGGATGCAGCCCGGCAAGATGGACTTGTTGAAGAGCGCCTTGTTGGCCGTTGTCGACAGGGCAAGGGGCCTCGTGGGCAAGGGAAGGAGCAAGGAGGACGAGGGCTATGTCCCGTTGGAGAACCTGGCGGACGCGGAGGCCAGGGTATAAGGGAGGGTGTATTGACACACTATTGGGAGTCTCTAATCTGCTCATTGCCCTTGTGTGAAGAGGAGGACACTTTTCCTATCCAGGTAACCTATTCAGTCGAGGTCGACCAGTCTTGCGAGGAATTGGACAGGCATTTTCCTTTGGCATAGCGCAGGAATAATGATAAAATTCGATGGGTTGTTCCAACCTCAACTACTTCTCGTCTTGATGCTTCTCGGCTATGTGTGTGCTGTTTCTCGTCACACGGCCTTGTTTTCCCTCGTTGATTTCACTATGTTGCCCTGTGTGCTACGGCACCTTGGTTCCTCTTCTTCCTAGATGCCCAACTTCGACCGTTCGCGCGTCGAAAAAGTACCCACTGTGGGGTGGGTATAGGCCGTGCATTACCAGAAACACTGCTGACTTGCCTTGGTTAGACCCAGCCTTACAGTCTATGTCTATGCGTCGCAGTCTTTGTTTGAGCTCCGTCTAGCTTGTATGCCAGTCGCATAAATCGTTTGAGGATCAAAACTCATGACGCAATGAATTCAATCAGAGGAAGCAAAACAGAGAAGGAAATGAGGGAAAGGAGGAAGAGAAGAAGAAGAAGAAAAAATTAACAATCAGGAAGACACAAGAAAGGCAACACCACGAAGGCCCATACGGTATGGTCAAGAACGAGCAAACAAAAAAACACCCCGTGGGCTCCTTCGAGGGAGGCCACGGTCACGAAAAGCCCATTGGGGTTTTTTGTTGATTCTACGATTTGAACCCCTGGCCTCGGGGTTGGGAGGTGGTAAGGATGGAAGAAGAGATAAGAAAACCCGTGGGGTTTGCAGGTGTAGTGGCCGCTACACCAGCCCGTCCCCCACGGTCGAAGTGACGGGGCTTACTGATGTTTATACGGGGGGTGAGGGGGAGCGGAGGTAGCAGTGTACCGTAGGTGGGAAGTCATGAGTTCGGATGGTCTTGATCAGGTAGGTTACTGTTGGGCTAGGCTAGACCAGACCAGGTTGGTCCATCGGACATCACACTCGCTCTCGTTTTGTGTATGGTATTCGAACAGTTATTTGCACGTTCGCGACCAGATAGCAAAGCTGGCGCTTCCAAGGTTAGTATGATGACCTATCCAAATTTCTTACGTCGGTATCCCCACGGTTCGATCTGCGCATAATTCATCCCTCAAACTTGAAGTGTGTGCCTATCACTCCTGCGGTGAGAGTGTTATCCATTCAAGCAACTTGCAAGTCACCATAGGAATTGAGCTCACATAGTGGATGGACAGTGACACCATCTTTGGTCATCTTGCTTAGAGAATATTCCAAGCCATGGGTATCTATCTCAACCAAGCCCGTAGACATTGCAACCATCTCTTACGACTGAATTTTGTCGTCCTCTTCTCATATTCGTTAAGCCACCTTGAGTTACCGCCCCAGGCGGCTTGGAAATTGCCGTAGAACACGCTCCCTGGAGTGGTAGCGGAAACTGACACGTTTTCGGCCGCCCAGGGGAAGGTAACGTCTATCAAAGACACTTCGACTCAGTTCAAACCGTCCGAGCAGCCCGGTGAAACCTTTTCTCGGTAGATTTAGTGCCTCTGTAAAGCGAACTGTCTGCAGGCGGCGGACATCGACCAGAATCATCCATTACCCATGCCTACGGCGCTCATCGACCTGATGCTTGCTGACGGCCGCCCCTCTGACTCTTCAGCCGCGCAATCCGCTGCGCCTCTAACTCGACCGCAGGAGGAAGTTCGCGATCCCCGCGAGCAGCGTACCACAGCATCCGCTCCGGAGCTTCCCCAGGCAATGCGCTCACCTGTCCTATCCCTGCACCACCACCACCATTCTGACCAGCTGGGGCACCAGACCTAGAAGCGACGGGCGGGATATCCGTCATGGACTGATCGCCGTCAGTATCCTCGTCGTCGCCCTCGTCGTCGTCGTCGTCCTCATCCTCCAGGTTCTGCCGCAGTCCCGTGCGGACTTTCTCGATACCGATAGCCCGCTCTTCAGCCGTATACGAATCATTAAAGTCGTCCCTAACAAACTCGCCCAGTCGTGTCTGGCACCAAGCGCGCGAGTCGGCCCACGCATCACCTATCCCGAGCGGCTCGTTGGTGTCGTTCTCCCCGTCGTCATCCTCGTCGCCCGAGTCGTCGTCGTCGTCGTCCTCGTCCACATCGCGCCCGTACTTGAGCAGCTCCTCGTCGCGCCGGACCTGCCTGGCGCGGTCCCGCTCCTCCTGGGACTTCTCGTTGGACGCGAAGCTGGTGTTGGGGTCGATGCCTGCCGCGAGAGCCTCGTCGCGGCCAGTCTCAACGAGGGTCTCGACCTGGGGCTCCAGTTTCTTGCGGAGGAGCTGCATCAGGACGTTCTCCTGCGTGCGGCCGGGGTAGTTGGTGGAGGGGTGGACGACGACACGCTGGAAGGTGGCGGAGTGTTGCTGGAGGATCTCGAGGAGGTAGGACATGTTCTGATTGAGGATGCGGGCGGAGGATTGGAGGGATTGTCTGTGGAGGTTGAAACACAGTCAGCCACAATGTTTGGGTACAAGTGGTGCACAAATAGTAGACACTCACGGATTTGGAAGTGGGTGGTTCATGTATATCTCATTCTTGAAGCTTCCAAGGGTATTGCTGAGCTGGAGTAGGCGGTTGCGGGTCGCCTCAAGGGCGCGCACATCCTCAGGGCTCAGATTGAGGGGGCCCTTCTCGGGGTGACCATCCGTTTGGCTTGTAGCCATGCTGGCCCCAAATATGCTAGACATTGTAGACTGAACCCGCAGACCGAATTTGCTTATTAGAGAGTTGGCGGTCGTTCCTTTGTCGGATGCCACGGTTTGCGACTCGGATGTATCGTCAAAGTTCGTACCGAACCCTCGTGCGTTCGTTGGGGGAGTAGAATTTCGCCGAGGGAAGGTCTTTGACGAAGATAGTTCAAGAAAGAATTCCTCGCGTTTTCAATCAAGGTTGAATATGAGCTCGTATGGGTGTGTAAGGCAATTATTGCCATGCGCCGCACCAAAGTTGTTTATGCGAACCTCAAAGTCGTGCATGAGGTCGTCGCGACGTTGGATTGAGGGAAGCTCCTACCCGTCCTACCCCACCGCGGCTGTCAGGCAGGCGACCGCAGCTTCCCCAAGAACCAATATTCAGGGGTATCCCTGTCTCGAGATCAAACCCTTGCACCATGTCAGAAGCGCCGCTGACATAATCTTTGAACAGCAGCCTGCCCCCACTAATATTATGACAAGGCTTGTCAGCCTCGCAAGCACGCCATAGTGGAACACTCTTTCACCATCATAGTAGCCGCCTCTTCCAGGTGCGATTGCTTTACCGTATACAGAGTACCGGTGTCACATAAACCGGATGTATCTGGGTACTGTTCGGATCCCGGAGAAGGGCGTGCATGCAGCCAGCCCCACGTGTCGACTCCCGCACAGATAACATCTGCATCCTTGTATACTTTGTACCCTTGTTCTCGTACTGTAATGAGACTGGATCGGCAGGAACAGGCGAGCACGTCACTCAGAATCTGGAGAAATGATCTGGTGACATCTGGAGCTTGGTATGCAGAGAAGCCCATTTTGGTAATGATATACGAACCGGCGATGAGCACGCGACTTCCGACTTCGCACCATGTGCACCGAAGTAACAAGTATAAACGTGAAAAATCTATTTTGGACATGATCTCATTCACACCTTGAACCATTTCGTAACTATCAAACAAGTAAACCATGACATCCTTTTCTCCGTCCTTCTCGCCCCTCGGCCCATCACGCCCGTCCGGGGATTGAAAAACCCAGAACCCAAGTAAATCGGAGCTGATGACGCCATGATAACCAGCAAACAAATCGAATAGATGCAGCCACAGAGAAGTACCAAAACACGCTGGCTTTGACTTTGACTCGAGTTCATGATGACCCGTCGCTGTAACTCCGTGTATAAGTTGAATCGAACATCATAATGCATAACCATAACAAGGCAAGCCCAGTCTTTGTAACCAGGATTCCCAGGATATCATCGTAGAAGAGCAGAAATAGCGGCAAAGTAAGGTCAAGTAACATCCCAGAGCTTACTCTCCGTGAGCTCCGGCCTGGCTGGTAAGAAGGGCTCTGGTTACCCTGCCGTGTTTGTCCACTGGAGGGAAGCGAGCCATCCGCTCGAGGTCGTCAAGATCCATATGAGAACGAATATACCTGGAGATTGGTTGTTAGCGACCACTCACTGCCTTGCACCAGATCAGGTGAATAAACTTACTTGTTCCGTCCGTCATCATCGGGGTTGTGGTCCCAGCTGGTGAATTGCCCAATCTTCAATGCCTTCCACACAAACTTCCTCTGGCGTTGGCTCAACAGGACCTGCTTGGTGATCGCATCGAAATCCCACCTTGCCTTCGCCTCAGCCTCGAACGCATCAAACACCTCCTTGACCTTCTGGTCCTCGGCAGATAGTGTGGTTCGCTTTTTGAGGCCCTTGGCGAGGTCGTTCAGCTCGTAAGGGTCATCGTGGAGGTTGAAGAGCTGGGAACCGTCCGCGGGGCAGATAATGTACTTCCACGGACCCCTGCGGATCATCATCAGGGGAGAAACGGTGCCCTCGCCTGTGTATTCGGCAAACACGGTGTCGTGGCCGCCTGGTCGGCCAAGGAGGTGCGGCATCATCGAGATACCATCGAGTGGGAAGCTAGGTTCAGGCTTGGTGCCAACGAGATCGCACATAGTGGGAAGGATATCCAGTGTCGAGACGTTCTCGGACACGTGGTGGGGGGTGAACCACTTAGGATACGAGACAAGCATGGGCACACGGACAGAGCCTTCGAAGTAGCTCATTTTGTACCTGGATTCCATTAGCGTTGCAGTCCCCTCTGCCGTATATGGAATGGGCAACATACCATAAACCACGCTCGCCCAGCATGTCACCATGGTCACCACTGAATACGATGATGGTATCATCGGACAGCCCGCAGTCTTCCAGTGTCTTTAGCAACTTGCCAATGCAGTCGTCCACGTAGCTGACAGCACCGTAATATGCCCTCTTGGCCCGCTTAATCTGGTCGTCGCTGAAGTTCTCATCCCACAGGTCGCACACCTTGAGCAACCGCTTGCTGTGAGGGTCCTGCTCCTCCTTTGGAATCTTGACCTTAGGCAGATCAATGTCTACGCCCTCGTAAAGGTCCCAGTACTTCTTCTCGATGGTGTAGGGGTCATGGGGATGAGTAAGAGAAACCTGGATTCAGAGCAAGATGCCGTCAGCAAGTCAATTCGCACGTGACGCTGTATACTTCGGTCATGGCGCCTCGGTGTCCAGCCATTACCGCCCATTTTCGAACATACCGTCAAAGAGAATGGTCGATCATCAGCCTTGCGGACCTGATCGTAGATAAATTGTTGTGACTTGAACATGACCTCCTCGTCGTAGTCGAGCTGGTTGCTGCGTACGCACACTCCCGCCTGCAGGATGGAGCTGGAGTTGTGGTACCACTCGAGGCGCGTGTCGGGCTTGTCCCAGTCGACCACCCAGCCAAAGTCACCCGGGTAGATATCGCTGGTCAACCGTGTCTCATAACCGTGCAATTGGTCGCCCACGAAGTGCATCTTGCCCGCAAGCACGGTGTGGTAGCCCTGCAAGCGCAGGTAGTGTGCGTACGTGAGGACATCGCTGCCGATCTGGGCGGCGTTGTCGTATGCGCCAATCTTCATGGGAAGCTGACCGGAAATCATGCTCATACGGCTGGGCGCGCACAGGGGCGAGGGGCAGTATGCCGAGTCGAACTGGACGGACCTTGCTGCGAGGGCATCAAGGTTGGGAGTCTTGATCTGCGAGTCTGGATTGTACATCTTGAGCTGAGGGGCCGAAAGCTGGTCGGCCATGATGTACAGAATATTGGGCTGCTTCTTTCCACTGCCCAGGCCAGGGGCAGGCCCATCATAGACGGGGTTAGTGCCATTGCCGTTGGACTGTGAGAACTGTGCCTGCGTCATGTTGGGTGACGGGGGAAGAGAGTTCAAGTCGGGTGCCATTGAAAATGGATATTGACAAAAAGATTATACCCAGACGGCAAAGACAATAACAAGAAAACAAACAGTTCAGGAGCCTATAGAACTGAGAGGCGTGATGCGTATATAGATATATATATGTGTGTGTGGAGTGTGTGGAGTATGTGTGTGGAGTATGATTGTATGTAAGTGTCTCGACGCCGGCGAGTATGTATTGTCTAAGAGGTGGAGTGTTATATAAGAATAAAAGTATAATGGATCAGACAGGAGCCCCAGGTGAAAGAGATGGCACAATGCGTCCGTCACGTCCAAATATTAATGGGTTCCAGATCCTCCCTTGAGCTTGAGCAATGACAAGAATATGACCAAGCTCGGTGACAAATGGAATCGAACCGCGGTTCCGTCTCTGCGCAGCAACCGAATTCCAGATCAAGATTCGACCGTTGATGGGAACCACCGGACCGTCCAGTCAGCCAGTTCCTGTCAGATCCGAACGGTATAGGAGATACATCGATGGCGCAAGGAAGGGAACCAGATGATGTGATGGGGGTACCCGCCCCTTTCTCGGACCTGTCCTACTCGAACAGAAACACAGGAAGACGTGGTCCGAATCCAAAGCCGTAGCCTATGATCAACACTTCATCGGACAAAAGCACGCAATCGTTGTCCTGTATTCAATCAGCGCTTTGAATCGGCAGCCGCTGGAATACCTACTGTGTATTAGTGTATGGGATCCCGGATGCTGGCAATGGCGTAATCTCGGGCTGGATGACTCGACCTGTATATTGGTACGTACCGACATCCGAGGGAATACTGTACCAGAGACAGAGTGGATCACACCGGACAATCAGTTATTGATACTGATCTTACTGATTGTGGAGGTTCCAAAGTCGTTGACTCTGCTTCATAGCAGGAGAGACCATGGCGAATGAGCGAGAGAGAACCTTCCAATGGCTTCTCATGTATATATACCGTCCGCAATGTATCCGCACGATTGGAGATATGTGCGCAGCATGTTAAATGCTACCGTTCCATGCAGTCCGGATGTACTGTACCGTATGAAGAGTAAATGATGACTAGTCACATGCGCACCTGCCGACTGGACGAGAACGACATCGGGATACGTGGCCCACTTTATCCCGGCAATGCTGCCGACATCCCCAAGATGGGGATTTCGAATTAAGAATCACGATGTTGGGGAAAGAGCAAGTCATTCACGTGTCATCGAAAAGCTCCATCTACAGTACATAACCCAAACCCCGCGCCCCCCGTCTCCCCAATGAAAAAAACACCTAGGTACAAGAGTAAGAAGAAAAGAGAAGTTTAAAAAAGGAACCGCCGAATCATACTGTGTACTGGATTTACACGTGTAAGTAGGTGATCTTCAAAGGGGGAAGACCCTCTTTTCACCACGACTGCCACGCAATGAACGCTGCCACGCCCGCAACGCCCCAACGCCGGCGCGTGGGAAACACTGGTTTTTCCCCCTCTGTCGCATCCGCCGGCTGCCGGACTACGGGAAGACAACTACTGTGTAGAGCACGTTGGAGCCCTCTGAGACGTCAGTTGGACCCGCTTGCGAAAAACCAGCCGGAGATGTCGCCATTTGGTCCCGTGTTGGCATCTCCCTTGCAATCTTAGCCCAGCACACCCAGCTCCGGGTGAGCACCAGCTGGAAGATGCGGGAAGGGAACTCCCATCTTCCAGTTTCGGTGCTAATGCACCGGATAACCCGCCTACTCATTGTCCCATTCTTGTTATGCAACGCCAAAGAACGCCAACGCCAAGACTGCATGAGCGATCTGCACACACACACACACTCACTCACACACCATGATTTCTCACAGAGCAGATGAGCCGCTATATGCAGGGTGACTGGACGGAATTCATTAGGGGCTGGGATAGCTACCGAACGAGGGAAGGGGCCAGGGGTCTCAGATATCGGCCTCGCAGCCATGCCTTGTTTCATGCCATCTCTGACCGCATCTCTTGGGGACGGCTGGCATTACAAGGTGGGAAGTGGACCCGGGGTCGATCAACCGCAAAGCCTCGTCTCGGCCCCCAAGGCTGTCTCCCCTCCTCCTCCTCGGGACTTTGAGGAGAAAATGCGTGTACCTAAGCGGAGAACACTCCGGTATATAAAAGTCCGGACACCACCTCCGCCAGATGCTCCATTACTGATCAATCTCTCGTTTGACCTTCAGCTGGTGATATAGACCACAGGTAGAGGGTTCACGGTGAGACTGCCTCCTTGGGGGCACTCGTGGAGAAAGCCAGCCAC
Organism: Cytospora leucostoma; assembly: GCA_003795295.1. Classification (NCBI taxonomy): domain Eukaryota; kingdom Fungi; phylum Ascomycota; class Sordariomycetes; order Diaporthales; family Cytosporaceae; genus Cytospora; species Cytospora leucostoma. Next base: position 47,079 of record LKEB01000108.1, read on the forward strand.
GAATTGCAGCCGACCGACTTCCGAACAACTCCTCGCATAATCAATCAATGGGTTGGCCCCTGGTTTGCAACATCACCAGACCGCCATCCATCCATTTCAACCTATCGTATGGGACCCCCTTACTCCGCATCTGCCTCGTCATTCACCTCTTCTGCACACATAAAGATTCGTTATCCTCCGCCTGGGCGATGATATCGGGGATGTCCGCATATCCCGCCCGACAGCCGACTACGGTAGATCAGATGAAGATAGGCGCACAGGTGTTATCTGTCCCCATGTGAATCGAGGCTGATGATCCCCCTGTCTAGAGGCGCAGGTAAACAGTCTACAGTGCTCCGCCGCCTCCTATTCACGCTATGCAGTGCTCGGGTAACCAGTCGGGCATGGCACGGAACTCGGGGCTGTTTATCTTCCCACAGACAACGAGGTGACATGGGGATTGCTACCAGGCAGGATGCAGATAATGGCTTGTGAAATTGGAGATTATCGTATTGTGACAACCTTGAGGGTCTAGATACCGACGGTTCTCGCTGTCAGCCAAGAAGCCGATCCGACGACAGACCGACCCGGACGCCCTCGAGACCCTAATGGCCTCCTATCCTCGTCTGCGAGTCGTCGGTGCCTTTTTGGGGCCGGAGGTGGCAGTCGATTTTCCCTTGGAGGTTGACGGAGATGCAGTGACACGCTGGGGTGCCTTCTCCTTTCGCTTGTGCGAAGCCTTGGGCTTCCAGTACCACAGCATCTGGAGGGCAAGCACAAGGTTCAGCGCAAAGCCCGCCACGAAGCTGTACAGAATAACCTTGTCGTCCACCTCCTGCAGGGTCGTGAAGACACGCGCCAGGGATCCGAGCAAATAGTTGAAGACCTATCCCAAAAGAGGAAGTTAGTTTCGTATCGCCACATGTCCTAAATCTTGGTTGTGTCCTTCTTGCAGCCGCCTGGGATGTCACGCTCCCCCCACTCCTGTGGAGCTTGCTCTTCGCAGTCGGCTTTGGAGCCCAAGATTTTGGAGCCCAAGATCCCAACTTCCTGACTAGGCAGGAACTCCAAGAAGATGCGCTAAAGCCGTGACACATACATAAAGAAAAAATAGGGGAAAGGCAATCTTGCAAAGAACAAGACAAGGACCTTCACGAAACATACCGTAAAAGCGCTGAGCTGCCCTGTACTGCCCTGCTGCCAGATGGCCAGGATCTGCGGCACCTTGCTCGCTATGCCCAGCGTGCCTGCGCCAGCCTGGAGGTAGCTCAGCAACCCCTGGTCCACCACGCCCTCGGTGAACAGCGCGCCCAGGGCGCCCGCCAAGGCGGCGACGAACAGCGCGGCGACGCCAGCCCGCCCGCTGTAGTTGAGCACCAGGGCGGTGATGACGACGTTCTGGCCCAGTATGAGGGCGGTCTCGCCGTAGGTGGAGAAGGGGAAGCCGCTGCGGACGTTGTAGGCGAGCGAGATGAGGTAGCTCGAGGTCTCGAGGAGGTACGAGAGGAGGCTGACGCCCGAGGCGCTCTTGGACCGCACGAGGTTGACGATCTGCGGGACCTTGACGATGGACGAGGCCGCGACGATGCCGATGCCCAGCGCCTTGGACACGGCCAGCTTGAGGCAGTCGTTGTCGGTGAGGTCGATGTCGAGGACGAGCGAGGAGTAGCACTTCTCGCCGATGATGGAGAGCCCGAGGTCGCGGATGGGCTGCGGGAGGTTGTGCGTCACGGGTTGCAGGACGGGCTGCAGGGCTGAGCGGAGTGAGTCCATCTTGCGCGCGTGGCTCGTCGTGGGCTTCGACAACGATCGGAGGGCGGTCGTTGGGTGCTGAGTCGCAATTGCACTTCTCTCGGGAAGGGAGATGTCGCGTATGACCCTGATCGGCAGAGTTTTGTTACTTGCTGATGTGAAGAAGGCAGCTTGTCAAAGCCAGGTGTCAGGAATAAATTCCCACAAGGCTGACGTGCAGCAAGACATTTGATTGCTCGCCGTGGCATGTGGGGCCCTGTGTGACGAAGGCCATGGCGTCTATTGGTCAGTTTTCTTTTGGGCATGTTACCGGGGAGTACCCTGATGTACACATGACCCAATATCATACTTGAACAATACCTAGGTACCCGTGGACAGCATTCAGTCATGACGAGGGAGGCTCTTTCAATGAAGATTACTTTGGATAGGCGAGACGGGTTATCATTCAACAAGCTTTCATTCGAGTAGCTGTCGCATCATCGTACTCGGAACCGGGTGCCAAACACCAAACATAGGATTTTGTAATCAGGACTCGTCCGGATGAAGAAAAAACAGACAAACTGGGTCACAGCGTAAAGTCACGGCGCGAAGGCCAAAAGGGGTTATCGAGGGTATGCGTAGGTTGATTTTTCTAAGTAAACAATGGCCTACCCTAGCCGGTTCATTTAACCATATTATTTGGGCCCGTACCTATATACGGGCTATACTACTATACGGGGATCTATTTGCTTCAAGGCCGAGACTACGAGGCCCTTATAGCCGTTATAGCCTCTACCTTCGTAGTAGTATAATAGTCTAAAGTAGTATAAAGCCTAACGGCTCTAACCGGGTCCTCCCTATCTATTATAAATATAAGGAAAAAGGTAATAAAATAAACGAAAAGAATACTATACCTAGGTCTATATCGTTAACGATAATGCTATTATAGGCTAACTTCTTCCTAACGATAGCGAGAATCTCTATACGGCTAAACTTTATAGGAACGCCTTGAATAGTAGTTAAGGTCTTATATCTATTTCGCTACTAAATGCGAATATGAGTATAGTCAGGAGCCTCGGACTATTCTCTAGTATCTTTATCGTCTTCGGTAAACGGGTCGCAAGGTTTGAGATTTTCGATTGATATAGGTAGCGATAGTATAAACCTAAAAGCCTCTCATTCCCATACCTTATAATAGGTAAACCCATCCTCCTTAGTGAAGCGTATATACTTCTTCTCTCGGATACGGGTCGGTATATTAGTATTACTATCCTAGCTTCCCGTTCTAATCTAGCTCTCATACGTGCTTCCTATAAGCGTCTAGGCCTTCGATAGCCCGCTAAGGGTATTATTTGCCTCCTCCTCCTCCGACGATTCAATCATTCCTACTACTATATCTACTAGCTCGTCGCTAAGGTTTTCGGTATCCTCCCTACCCTAGTCGGCTCTATTCTCATTCTTATAAACGACCCGGTTATTACCTTATAACCGCCTATCTCGTAGTAGAGGGTAAGGAGAAGAACCTAGTTTATCTACTGATTTATCGTCCGCCTCGGTTTCCGACTCCCTGACTTTCTCGAGGTCGGCCTATACTATAATTCGCTTTTTCCCCGTCCCTATCTTTCTTAGGGTAGTCTAGATAGTTCCCTCGTTTAAGACAAGCTCGAGGTACTAAGTGCTTATATTCCGAACCTCTCAGTTGATAAGTAGTACTATTACTTAGTATAAGCCCTATCCGTACTTAGCGTCGATAAAGTATCTAACCTAGTTGGTTAATTAATAGTTTACTCGTCGTCGGTTTAGTTATCCTATAAAAAGGTATGAAAATCCGTAGTTCCTCGTACTTCTTCTACTATACCCTCTACTAGATAGGAGGTCTCGGACCTCGGCTCGGATCTTTTTGACTGCCTTATTAATATCGATAGCTCGGGTTAACCGAGATTAATATACTCTCAATATATCTCGGACTAGGTCCTCGCAATTACGTATTACGAGTTTCCGTCCTAATAGGATTTCCTCCTACTTAGATTATAGAGATAGGGTCCTTAGGCTCTAAGTATTATCTCCCTTACTCATCGGCTTCTAATTATCCTTTTAGTCTAAGGATATTCCTAGAGAAGATATAAATTCGATTTACGATTGGGTCCTATAGAGTTATTTATAGGGGATTCGTTATTACTCTTATTACCTATCCTCTTCGTCTATAACGAGTAGTTCTCCTAATAACCTATAGATAGGTCGGCTAGTCTCGCTAACTTTACCTATAGGTATATATATTAGTTCTAGGTATTCTGGTTCGGATATTTAGGTTCATCTATACTACGCCCGATAGTCCTCGTTATAGATCTTATACCCCTCTATTTCGATATATCATAAGAGCTATAGGTCAACTCTCTATACGCCCCTTATATAGACGATTCTACTAGTTTAGGTAAGTATAAGGTCGCCCTCGGGGGTACCGTCTATAAACTCTATCTCTATATCCGGGTTCAAGATATCTAATAGCCCTTATTAGTATAAGTCTTCCCTAATCGCCTTATAATACCTCCTATAGGCTAAAGTAACTACCGATCTAGTAATAGCTAGTAATAGGTACCTAGTAGCCTACTAGACTCGCCCGACTAATTAGGCGGAAACCTTTATCCTCTAATTATATATCCTCAATAATAGTTCGAGGTACCTATATACCTCAATCGGTACTTTTACTAGTAAATAGGCTATAGATACGGCTCTTATATATGATTCTAATTCGTCGGGAAAGTTTGCCCTTATAGGCTCTATTATACGAATAAATAAGGTAGGGATTGCGTATTTCTCCCTATCTAGGGTAAGGATATAATACCTCCTAGGTTCGTTATATATAAGTAATAGGGACGGTTAGCTTAAATCTAGTCCCTATTAAATAGGTATTTCGTCCTTAGTTTCTATAAACTTAGGGATGAGCATATTACTCTAATCTAGAGGAGGGGGGGTTTCGTAGGAGAGCGGCATTATACTCCTAATTCCTCTAATACCTAGGGATTCCTCTCTATTGAACCGTCGGCTCAGGTCTAGGGGATTATCAACTTATATATCTCTAAATAGGTCGTCTATATATTAGTCATAGTTATCCCTTTCGATACTAATAATATCAGTAACCTAATACTCGATATCTTCCGGATCGGTATCTACTATATACTTCCTGCACCTAAGTATTTCTCGCTCTAGTCCTAATAACGTATCTACCCTACCCAGGCTTTAGTATCGTTCTAGACGGACTAATATCTTTATCTTAGGCTTATCGATCACGACCCTAACCGGGACGATAGGTTTATAGTAACCTATATCTAGATAGCCCTAGAAGTTTAGCTAAAGGTACCTATCTGGGTTTAGGTAATCGTCCTATTCAGTATACCTATAGAGTATAGCTATTCGCGGTTATACCTTTCCGGTTATAGGTTATATAAATAATCCCACCTAGATGATTTTCCTATACCTCTTACGAATAAGTTTCGTTAAGATATATCTAGCTTAGTCGATATAAAAGCCTCCTCATATATGATTTTCCTGAATAAGTAATATATCCTGCGCTATCTTAAGGTATTCGATAAAGAGCTCAGATAGGGTTAGGATATCATTAAATATAATAGCTAAGGCCCATTAGGCTATAAAGAAGAGATACTATAGTCGATATCCTAGGGTATATAGAGTATAGTAACCGTTAGTATATTCTTCCTCGAATAAGTCGGATATAATATCTAGAAGGTAGCTCGTCTTATTATCCTCCTATAGTTCTAGGGCATCGAAGAGTATGATTATCGCTCGGACTCGGTTTTCGATCATATAATCCTAAGGCTCTTTATCATCCCTATTATCTCCTATCGGGACCGGGTCTAGGTCTTCTACCCTAATATCTCCTAGGCTCTACTATTTCGATAT